>PVKP010003001.1:0-114141 GCA_004027715.1 Plecturocebus donacophilus
GAGGTTTCACCATGTTGCCCAGGCTGGCTTTGAACTCCTGACCTCAGGTCATCTGCCCACTTGGGCCTCTGAAAGTCCTGGGATTACAGATGTGAGCCACCATGCC
Organism: Plecturocebus donacophilus; assembly: GCA_004027715.1. Classification (NCBI taxonomy): domain Eukaryota; kingdom Metazoa; phylum Chordata; class Mammalia; order Primates; family Pitheciidae; genus Plecturocebus; species Plecturocebus donacophilus. The sequence continues at coordinate 107 of PVKP010003001.1, forward strand.
TGGCCTACATGCAACTTTTTATTTATTTAGATGACAAGCGCATAGTCAAATGCACAAATCTTTTAAAAATTTTTTTTTTTTTTTTTTTGAGACAGAGTCTTGTTCTTTTGTTCAGGCTGAGTGCAGTGGTGGGATCATACCTCACTGCTGCCTCGAACTCCTGGGCTCAAGCGATCCTTCTGCTTTGGCCTCCCAAAGTGCTGGGATTACAGACATGAGTCACCATGCCCAGCCAAATGCATAAATCTTAAGTGTGCAGCTCAGTGAGTTTTGACATATAAAATACCTGCGTAATCACACCCAGGTCAGGTAGATCATACCCAGCTTGCCTGGGGGAAGGGGAGACTTTTCACCATAAAGATCCCTTTGGAATTCTAAACCCATGTGAATGTATGGTAAGCTCTAAACAAATATACACAAAAATATAGCAGTGCAGAAGATATGCTGGGAGCCCTGCCGTCAGCCTGGAGAACCTGCTGGCAGCTGTGTCCCTCAGGTAAATCAGGTGCTCCCACCTGGCTGATGGTGGAGTCCTCCGAGGGCAAGGATTGTGCTTGCCTTGGGTCTCCAACCCCTGCCTCTGCACAGGCCCTGGGCTGGAGCAGGCCTTCTGAAACAGCAGCTGGAGGGGGCCTTGGCCACCAGTGACCTGTAAGGGGGAGATGAGGTTGGTGAGGGAGCTAGGGGCATCACCCTTGGCAGCCAGACGCTCATCCATCAACACCGCCCAAACTGCTGCTCCTCCTACCCCCTGGCATGACCCCAAGAAAGGGCCTGGCAGCAAAGAGTGGTGGGGTGAATTTCTATATTCCCTATTGACTTGGGTCTTGGATTACCACCTGCCTCAACCCTCTAGACCATAAGGTCGAGGAAGGCAGGGGCATTTATTCACTGCTCTGTCTTCAGCGCCCAGAACAGCAGCTGGCACATAGCAGGAGCACAGCAGATATATAGCAAGTGTGCAAGTGAATGAGTGAATGACTATCCTAGGATTCCAGGGGCAGGGGAGGGCAGGAAGTGGCCCTGGTGAGAAGCCCAGGAAGCCCATCTCCAGCTGCCTGTTTTCCTTCCAGTCGAATCAAGAGCAACGTGGACGGGCGGTACCTGGTGGACGGCGTCCCCTTCAGCTGCTGCAATCCTAGCTCACCGCGGCCCTGCATCCAATATCAGATCACCAACAACTCAGCACACTACAGTTATGACCACCAGACAGAGGAGCTCAACCTGTGGGTGCGTGGCTGCAGGGCTGCCCTGCTGAGCTACTACAGCAGCCTCATGAACTCCATGGGTGTCGTCACGCTCCTCATTTGGCTCTTTGAGGTAAGCCCTGGGTCAGCTGCGGGTGGTGGTAGAGGGAGCCATTTGAGTCTAATGGAGGCCAGGCGTGGGGCACTTGCCTCCCTCCTTGGAAACCCAAGGAGGGAGGGCTTGAACCCCACCCAGCGCCTCCACCTTTATTTATTCATGTATTTATTTTTTGGTTTCTTTCCCACCACTTACAAAATTTTTTTAAATTGAGGTGAGCTTTATAAAAGGTAAACAATTTGGTGTCATCTAGTTGATTCACAATGTTGTGTAACCGTCTCTACCTACTTCCAAAAGATTTCCATCAGCCCCCAAGAAAATCTCACACCTGTGAAGCAGTCACCACCTCCCAACCTGCCCCCCAGTCCCTGGCAATCATTCTCTGGATTTGTGTATTTTGGACATTTCATATAAATGAATTCATACAATATGTAGCCTTTTACTTTTGTCTTCTTCCTTTTTTTTTTGAGACGGAGTCTTACTCTGTTGTCCAGGCTGGAGTGCAATGGTGTGATCTTGGCTCACTGCAACCTCCACCTTCTGGGTTTAAGTGATTCTCCTGCCTCACTCTCCCAAGTAGCTGGGATTACAGGCGCGTGCCACCATTTTTTATATTTTTAGTAGAGACGGGGTTTCACCATATTAGCTAGGATTGTTTCGATCTTCTGACCTCATGATCTGCCCGACTCGGCCTCCCAAAGTGCTGCGATTACAGGTGTAAGCCACCGCACCTGGCCTGTTTGGCTTTAGTTAGCATGTTTTGGATGTTCATCCCGTGTCTCTGCTTTTTGGTTCTGAGGTCTTAGAAAGCTAACCTCTCTGCTATAAGAGGTGACAGCACGTAGCTTTGGGGACTCTTGGGAGGCAATGTGTCCAGCATGTGCGGGTGTTCAGGAAGTGAGACCTGTGGATTTGTGCTTTTTGAGATGCCAGTCACCATTTACCTGTTAGTCTAAGTATGTGTGGGCTCATCTTCTCTGCAATGCTTAATTCCTCTGTAGCTACAGGGCTTGCAATGTAAGCAAGTCATCAGTGAGTGTGCTGAATTCACTCCTTGGTTAAAGAGATATTTATTTTTATTGTTATTATTTTAAATTGTTTTTTTTTTTTTTTAGGCACAAGGGAAAAAACTCACTCTGTGGCCCAGGCTGCAGTGCAGTGGCATGATTGTAGCTCACTAGAGCCCCGAACTCCTGGGCTCAAGGGCTCTTCCCACCTCAGCCTTCTGAGTAGCTAGGACTATAGGCACATGCAGAATAGCTCAAAAAATAGCACACCTTGAGCCATACTCTGTAGAGTCTTTTGTAGAAATGGGGTCTTGCTATGTTGCCTAGGCTGCTAACTCCTGGCTTCAAGCAATCCTCCCACCTTGGTCCCCCAAAGTGCTGGGATTACAGGTGTGCGCCACTGCACCTGGCCAAGAGATAATTCTTTTTTCTTCTTCTTTTTTTTTGAGATGAAATCTTGCTCTGCCACCCTGTCTGGAGTGCAATGGCACAATCTCAGCCTGCAACCTCCTTTTTTTTCAGACGAAGTTATGCTCCTGTTGCCCAGACTGGAGTGCAATGGCGCGATCTCAGTTCACTGCAACCTCCACCTCCCAGGTTCAAGCGATTCTCCTGCCTCAGCCTCCCGAGTAGCTGGAATTATAGGCACCTGACAGCACGCCAGGCTAATTTTTGTATTTTTAGTAGAGACGGGGTTTCACCATGTTGGCCAGGCTGGTCTCGAACTCCTGACCTCAGGTGATCTGCCCGCCTCGGCTTCGCAAAGTGCTGGGATTACAGGCATGAGCCACTGTACCTGGCCAAAGCTTTCTTTTAGTGTTGAGGCAAACACAGCATATTCATAACCACTTATTGGTCGCTGACTCCTTGACACAGAGTCTTGGGTGGGTAGAATGAGGAGAGGAATATACCGCTGGAAGTTTAGATGTCCATATTCCCTGAAAACACACGAAAAACAGACCGAAAGCATAAAAGAAGTCAGCAGGGCCAGGAGTGGTGCCTCAACATTTAGCCACTTGTTTCTGCACATTCGTGCCCTCCCCCACCTGGTACTGTTTCAGGTGCTGGGATTCTGGATGAGCTAGATGAGTAAGGGCCATCCGTGCCCTGAGAGAGCAGCTTCATCCTCTCGTAGAGTTTGCTATGCCATACAGAGAAGTGGAGGAGAGCAAACCAGGAGTTTGTGTAGAAACAAATGGCTAACGGAATATATTGTAGAAAAGTGAAAACAGGCCAAACGCAGTGGCTCATGCCTACAATCCCAGCACTTTGAGAGGCCGAGGTAGGCAGATCACCTGAGGTCAGGAGTTCGGGACCACCCTGGTCAACATGATGAAATCCCGTCTCTATTAAAAATGCAAAAATTAGCCACGTGTGGTGGCAGGCGCCTGTAATTCCAGCTACTCAGGAGGCTGAGGCAGGAGAATCGCCTGAACCCAGGAGGCAGAGGTTGCAGTGAGCTGAGATCGCATCAGTGCACTCCAGTATGGGGGACAAGAGCAAGACTTTGTCTCAAAAAAAAAAAAAGAAAGAAAAGTGAAAACAATAAGCTGATTAATCATCAGCTCAGCTACAGCTGACTCTTCTGTTGGGCCTTACTGTGCATCAGGTACTGTGGTGGTGTTTGCTGGAGTGCAATGGTGTAATCATGGCTCACTGCAGCCTCCATCTCCAGGGCTCATGAGATCGTCCTATCTTGGACACCCGAATACCCGAGTAGCTGGGACTACAGGCATGGGCCGCCATGCCCAGCAATTTATTTTATTTTATTTTTTATTTTTAGTAGAGATGAGGTCTTGCTATGTTGCCCAGGCTGGTCTCGAACTCCTGAGCTCAAGCAATCCTCCCGACCTTGGCCTCCCAAAGTGCTGGGATTATAGGCATGAACCTTTGCACCTGGCCTGTGTGTTTTACACATTTTTTTTTGAGACAGAGTCTCGCTCTGTTTCCCAGGCTGGAGTGCAGTGGCTCAATCTTGGCTCACTGCAACCTCTGCCTCCTGAGTTTAAGTGATTCTCCTGCCTCAGCCTCCTGAGTAGTTGGGATTACAGGCGCATGCCACGATGCCTGGCTAATTTTTTTGTTTTGTTTTGTTTTCCTCCTCACTGCCTCCCTAATTTTTTTTTTGTTTTGGTATTTTAGTAGAGACGGGGTTTCACTGTGTTGCCCAGGATAGTCAAACCCCTGAGCTCAGGCAATCTGCCCGCCTCAGCCTCCCAAAGTGCTAAGATTACAGGCGTCAGCCACTGCACTCGGCAATGTTTTACACATATTAAAGTGTCACAGCATCTATACAAGGCAGGGGCCATTTCATCTGAAAATCTGCAAACCAGATGAATAAAGTGAGGTTTCTGGTCACACAGCTGGCTAAGAGCCAGGGCTGGGTTTAAAATCAGGCATTTTGGCACCAAGTCTGCCACACAGTGAATGCTAGTGAACAAATTCAAATTATTGTACCAGCAGCCATTCGTCACGGTGCTCATTAAAATAATGGAAGGGGCGGGCACAGTGGCTCACGCCTATCATCTCAGCACTTTGGGAGGCCGAGGCGGGTGGATCTCTTGAGGCCAGCAGTTCGAGATCAGCCTGGCCAACATGGGGAAACCACATATCTACAACAACAACAAAATACAAAATTAGCCAGGTGTGGTGCTGGGCGCCTGTAATCCCAGTTATTCGAGAGATTGAGGCATGAGAATTCCTTGAACACAGGAGACAGAGTTTGCAGTGAGCCAAGACCACACCACTGCACTCCAGCCTGGGTGACAGAGTGAGACTTGTTTCAAAAAAAAAAAGGAAGTACCACACATCAGATGCAGAAAAGGAGGTAACCTCTTAATTCCACCCAAAGAGGTTACTGAACCACCTAATATGTGCCAAGCAATGGGATGTGGAGGGGTGAAGGAACCCAGAAATAATACACCTGGGATGGGGCAACCTGAGGAGGTGGGCAGGGAGAATGAGCTGCAGGGGAGCTCACCAAGGGCTGAAGATGAATCAACAGATGAACATGGAGAGGAATAGGTTCTAGGCAGAGAGCATAGCACATGCTAAAGACCTGGAGGGGAGAAAGTATTGGGCATGGGAGAATCCAAAGCAGCCCAGGGTGGCTGGAAAGGTAGGAGGAGAGGGGTCTGAGATGAGGCTGGAGAAGAGTCAGGTGTGTTGGGCACAGAGGGCAGGGTAGCATGGAGCAGGCTGCCACCAACCCACAGTCCACAGTGCTCAGGTCGAGTCCTCTCTGGGACCTTCATTTTGAGGCTCCTGTGGTTTCCTAATAGTCCAGCTCTCAGCGATTCTCCCAGATTGCCTCTAAACCTCCTCTCCCACCACAGGTCACCATTACAATTGGGCTGCGCTACCTGCAGACATCGCTGGACGGTGTGTCCAATCCCGAGGAACCCGAGAGCGAGAGCGAGGGCTGGCTGCTGGAGAAGAGTGTGCCCGAGACCTGGAAGGCCTTTCTGGAGAGTGTGAAGAAGCTGGGCAAGGGCAACCAGGTGGAAGCTGAGGGCACAGATGCAGGCCAGGCCCCAGAGGCTAGCTGAGGGCCCCGGGGCCCCTCCCCACTGGAACACTGAGAAATAGTGGACTCCAAAAAACATGATCTCCCCCTCGTCCAACTCTGAAAGTCTGAATCTCCCAAGGAGGGCACCATCTTACAGGGCATCATCTTACACACCACCTCTCCTTGATGGTGGAATTTAAGTTTAGGGTCCCTCAAAGCATTTGACAAACAGTTGTTGAATGACTGACCCAAATGTGAATGAATGAGCTCCCCTCAGGCCCACTGCCCTGGGATATGCCCTCCTGGTGACTCAGGACGTCTCTCAGATTTAGTCCCCCGCTATGGGCCACTGGCCTTATCAGAGGGCTGCTCCCCTTTAGAGTTTGCCTCTTATGAGCTCCATGTTGCTTCAGTCTACATCCAAAGTGTCACTTGGTGCGTAAGCACAGAAATCTGAAAAATAAATGGCCATGCCGTCTTTTTTTTTTTTTAATGCCAAGATTGACAGGTTGGCCATCTTGTTTGCTTAATGCCAGAAGTTGGGGGAAAGTTACACTTTTCTAAGAGTAACGGATTCTGAAAGCATTGAGGGCTCTAAACAGGAATTCTTCAATCATGGAGCAAGAGAATTTTAAGGCAGGAGATTATTCCCCCCACCAAAAACATAGTGAAAGGCCTGCTTTTGTGTCCCATCCACATGCCCTCAGTCCCTGAGTCTGGAGTGAACCAGGGGTTGAGGAAGTCAGGCTGTTGGAGTGTCCCAGCCCCACACCACCCCTAACGTGCCAGGTGATCTCCTGTGGCTCATCTGTGGAAGCACTGGGGTAGGCTGCTGCCCTGCTGTGGAAGAGGAGCAACAATCAGACATGAGTCCACCCTTTGGAGACCAGGCCTTAGGTCTCAGTGGGCCCAGGGACACCCACACAGGTGGCCATGACAGCCCCATGGACACACTAATTGTCCACAGCAAAGGGCAAGGAACCCTCTGGGAGCTGCTTCTATTTCTTCCCCCAGATACCCATCTTGAAAAACACTATTTCTGGAATGCTTCTGCATCAAAGGAGATCCTTTGAGATAGAATCTGATGGCCTGATTCTTCAGCCCATCTTCCTGAGCTAGCAAATACAGGAGTTTTCACTTTCTTTAGGAAAGAGAAGCTTTCAGGGGAAGGAGAGAATGACTACCCAGGCCCTGGTGATCAGACCAAGGCAGGGCCCAGCATAATTCTGCCAGTTGGATGAACAGTCAAGAGAGCTCATTCCTACCTAGCTGGAGATTGAAGCCAGAAGGCAAAAACCAGAAAGGGAATGGCCCATAATTTACCTCTGCTTCTGACCGATGGTGTTTGGGAATAGGTTGCTTTGGACTGAGTTTGGGTTCTTTGCTGTCCTAACAACTTCAGTGTAGAGAAAATAAGACTTCTGGTGTTGCCTGGGGTATGTTCTGGGCTTAATTCTCCCAAGCAGAAGACCAGATCCAAGATATCTGGACACCCTGTCAGACGTTGGTCCAAGTTTAATTAGATTTCTAAATCTTGTTGAGGCCAAGGAATGATCCACACTGAAAAAATGCTGAGCCGGCCATCCTTGGCAAAGGTCCCCGAGCTCTCCTCGCCTCTCAGGAGTGCTGAGAACCATGGTGAAAGTGCTGCTTTAGGCCCACATGTGTAATTATGCTGTGAATAGCTATCATATATATTAAAATCATACTGTATGAAAATCACTTTTGTTAAATGACTGTTTAAGCCCATTCAACAACATATATCACAGAATCCCCTACTATAGCTAGTATTTGCCGGAAAAGAGAAACCCACCCTAAAGGGAAGCATTGGTAACGATCATTGTTATAAACATGGCTTGGGTATCACACCTCTCCATCTTGCCATCTCTTACCTGTAAGGACAGTGACTACTATAGCAGTGACTATTGTAATATCCAAATAATCTCAGCATTTGCTAGAGTTTGAACCAGAGCTGAACTTAATACATGAAATTTTAATGTAGCAATTTAGGCAAAACTCCAAGCCATTTTTTCTTCTGCTCTGGCCAAAATGTATTTCCTCAAACAAAGAGAGTCTCCTTTTACTTTTGTTTTTTTTTTTGAGAGACGGGGTTTCACTATGTTGGTCAGACTGGTCTCAAACTCCTGACCTCGTGATCCACCTGCCTTGGCCTCCCAAAAGTACTAGGACTACATGCATGAGCCACCGCACCTAGCTGGAAATATGAGTCTCTATGGGGCCAGGTTATAGGGGGCAAACGTAAGCAACCTGAGAATTTGAAGGTTGTTGAGAAAACCAAGAGTGCATTGACCCTACCATAAATCTCACTCATTGGTTCAGAGCAGACTTAGAGGTTAACTGCTTTTAACAGGTCTTCTCAGGTAGCCAGGTAGTTGCCAGAGAAACCTGGCCCATCCCTTTTGGTCACCTGCCAGTGCCCAGGAAGTCTCTACTATCAGGTTTTTGCTTGTGTGTAAATTCTTTTCTCCCGAGGGACCCAGCCAACTTTTTAATTTTTTGACATGGAATTTTGCTCTTTTTGCCCAGGCTGGAGTGCAATGACATGATCTCAGCTCACTGCAACCTCTGCCTCCTGGGTTCAAGTGATTTTCCTGCCTCAGCCTCCCTAGTAGCTGGGATTACAGGTGTTTGCCACCACGTCCAGCTAATTTTTGTATTTTTAGTAGAGATGGGTTTTCATCATGTTGGCCAGGCTGGTCTCGAACTCCTGACCTTAGGAGATCTGCCTGCAGTAGTGAGCCACCGCACCTGGCCCCAGCCAGCTTTTAAAGTTCTGCCAGCATAGCCCTGGGATGGGGTAAGGAGTAGACAGGGCCTTAGGACTTTCGTTTTTAAAATGCTCACTCCATAGTGAAGCAACAGGTGATGACTATCCTGAATATTTGGGAAGTTGTGTGTCCTAGAATTTGTGGCCTCAGTTCCAGAACCCACAGTTTCTTTACAACATGCTTCAAGCCCAAGGCTGAGCTGCCAGCAAATAAACCCTGAGTAACCTCAATATGGGTTAATAAGAAGATTAGGTGCAGCTCTGCACGCTCCCCTGCCCCTCCTAGTCCGGGCACCTGTTATGCTAGGCCAGCAGGTTTGCAGCTTAGCCAGGAGCAGTCGTGGACCAAGATGGCTGGGGCTTTTCATCCACTACTGGTTAAAAAGATGGCTCTCAATGACAGCACAGGCAGCCAGCAGCACTGAGTAAGGAAGGGAAATGTGTCTGTGAAATACTATGAAGCTCCAGGGAAGACAGAGGGGCCTTCCCAGGTCTCAGTGGATAGACTGGAAGGGGGAAAACATGTCAGTCCTTAACTCCCGACAGCATTTTATCCTGTCCATCATAGAGGAGTGTAAACAGCAAAGTTAGAGATTAGAGAATGCTGAGCTCTAAAGATGGCGTCAAGTGGAGGATTAAGATATAAGGGACAACTTCTAGCTATTTACTCAAGGGAAGTGAACATTCAGGTTTGCACAAAAACCTCTCCATGAATGTTTGTGGCAGTAATCACCAAAGCAATCACCAAAACTCACCCAAATGCCCTTCATCTGGCAACTGCATAGAAGTCTCTACAATGGAATACTACTCAGCAACCCAAAGGAACAACATGGGGACTCAAATGCATTCTTTAGTGAGGGGAGCCAGACACAGAATGTGACATACGATATAATTCCATTTATATAATGTTCTGGAAGGGGCAAAACAAAGGGAGAGAAAAACACGGGTAGCTGGAAGCCAGGATGAGGCAAGAAGCTCACCACAAAGGGAACTTTTGGGGCTGATGGAATTGTTCTATTTCTTCATTGTGGTTGTTAAACTGTATGCATTTGTTAAAATGTATAAAACTGTACACTAAAAATAATCTGTTTGTAAAATGTACCTTAATAAATGTGACTTAAAAAAATAAGACTAGGAACAGGCCAGGCACAGTGGCTCACATCTATAATCCTAGCACTTTGGGAGGCTGAGGCAGGAGAATCATTTGAGCCCAAGAGTTTGAGACCAGCCTGGGCAACATAGCACAATCCTGTCTACAAAAAAAATTTACAAAACTTAGCCAGGTGTGGTGGCATGTGCTTGTAGTACCAGCTACTAGGGAGGCTGAGGTGGGAGGACTGCTCAAGCCCAGAAGGTTGAGGCTGCAGTGAACCAAGGCTGCGCCACTGCACTCCAGCTTGGGGATCACAATAAGACCCTGTCTCTTAAAAAAAAACCAAACCAACCCACGCCAAGCCAAGAGTAGGAACAGAGGGAGGAGTGTGTCAGAAGGGGCTTCATGAGTTCCTGAGTTCTTTAGGGAGATACTAGCGACACTGCACTACAGCCTGGGGGACAGAACAAGACCCTGTCTCTTCAAACCAAACCAAACCACACCAAAACCAAGAGTAGGAACTAAGGGAGGAGCGTGTCGAAGGGGCTTCATGAGTTCCTGGAACTAAAGACAAGACTAGTGAAGGGAGTAGGCTGGGAGCAGCGTTAATGACCAGGAGGCAGGGCAAGTAAAATGGAAACCTTGCTGTTTTAGTTTGATGCTCTGAAGAGGATTTCAAAAAACAGAATTCTCATGGGCAGTGATTCCCCTCGACTGTAGCTGCCTGTGTCACCCTCAACAGCAGAACGTGGTGAGTGTGTAAGGACAAGGACCTCGAGATCACCAGGTAATGACAAGCAAAAGTTTAAATCTAGACATAGGTCTTGGAGTTCCCTGTTTCCCAGTGATTTGAGTTCCAAAATGGTCCAGAAAGGTCACGAGCTGTCATAGCTAATAAATATGAAACTTAGTCAGCTGAAATGATGCTCACACTTTCTCTGGGAAGGTCAAGATAGTTTGGCTAATGGCCGTAATTGCCACTAATAATATAAGCCTCTTAAATTTCAAGCTAATACAGATCTCCCACTATATTTGTAGCAAGGTGACATGGGGCACATTGCTGTGGCAGTTAAGTGTGTAAAATGAAACAAAGATATATGCTAACCAAAAGTAATGCCAACACCTAGAGCATTTATTTGGCTATCTTTAAACTTTTTACATATGATACATTCCAAATTTTACAAGTTGTCCACAGATATTAAAGTCATAGCCAATTTATTAAACAGATATGATTTTCCCTGATATGGAAAGCATATGTTATATAAACATTTCTAACATAAACACAAAACATGCGCAACAAATCATAAAACTGACATGATTTGTTAGGTAGGAAAGACCAACTAGCTTAACACCAGAAAATAAAAAGGTGTGTATGTTGCTATTTCATGAAATTCATCCTCTCTTAGGCTCTCTGATATTCTCAGAGAATGAAATCCAGAGACACCCTCTGCTAACTCCAGGTTCCTGTGAAGTTGGGCCGGAAAGCTGGAGTATTGTTATGATTTGGTGAAAATGTTTATAATCCACTTATAGAGAGAAACCTGGTCTTATTATTTTAAATTTAAGCTTGGTGAACATATGAAAAAAAGCCAAAAGAAGCTCACCTTAAAAGCTAAAGAAACTGGATGTGACAGAGGCCAAAATAAACATTATGCCACCTACAGCCCAAACAACCAGATCTTAAGTATGAAGGCCAGAAAAAGGGGGAGAGAGGTGGATTCAAATGTGAATTTTCTTCCTATTGGTCCTCCTCTCAGCTGGGTGAGTCAGTCCCAAGAAAGAATGGTGATGGTCATCCTCCTCTCGAGCGGGGAAGGTTCCTTCACACACTACCTTGGAGAGAAATGTGGCTTCTATATCCTCACTTATTTTAGCCTTAGGTCTAGATTTCTGACCTTCCTGCTTTACCGTGGAGCATGCCTAGCTGGTAGCTGAGTGGAACAAAACCTGTAGATATAATTCAAAGAAAACTGAAAGAGTCACTTGCATTGGTTAAAAAAATCTAAGAGCCCTTTATTACTCATTTATTTCTTAGCCCCATCTTAGGCTCAGAATTTATTCCTCACTAAGTCTTCACTCTGCATGTATTCAAGCTCTCAGCAGTCATATATCAAATGATAGTAGCTGTGTGGTACATAATAATTATAAGCTATTTTGTAAGTGGCTATTGTTCTAGGAAGGCACCTCAGCAAGAACAATGTTCAAAAAGAATCAAAAGCCTGGGTGCAGAGAGCATCCCAGGAATGCACTAAGTGAGCCAGCAAGGAAGCAGCAGTTTCTGTTCCAGGAATGCTGGCTGGGTGGGAGTGGGTTCTCACCTTTTTTAGTGTTTCACTTTAGATGATATACTCTGCCAATTTAGCCTTAGAAATGACAAGAGAATAGTACTGTCTGAAACATTAGGATATTCTAAAAGAATATGGTTAGAAAATTAGAATACTCTTTTAGAATATCCTCCTGTTATAACTTAAGCTTGGTGAACATCTGAAAGAAAGCCAAAAGAAGCTTACCTTAGAAGCTAAAGAAACTGAATGTGACAGAGGCCAAAATAAACATTAATTATGCCAACCACAGCCCAAACAACCAGATCTTATGAATGAAGGCCTCTCATCTAGGCATTAGGATATTCTAAAAGAATATCCTAATTTTTAAATCCACATTATCCTAATTTTTCTTACTAATTCTAGAAGAATATCCTAATTTTTTAGACTGTCCTAAGTTTTTGGAAAGCCCTTTAAGTTTTTTTTTTTTTTTTCCTCAAAGTCGAAAGTCTTGCCATTAAAAAAAAAGAAAAAAAAAAAAAAATTCAACAGCCCTGAAAAACCAGCCAGCACACTAGGAAACCACCTTCTCCCCACAGGCTGCTTCTGGATGAGTGTCCCCCAGCTCTCATGGTCAATGGAGAGATGGGAACACTGCCTTGAAAATCAACCACTTTGCTCCTAGGGGTAGGGTCCTGTCAGCAGAGGGGACACCAATCCAGTCCCAGAGTTGAGTCACTGAGAGGAACCAGGAAGTATGACCCTAGAGACTTTGTTTCCTGCCTCCGTTGAATCAGCTTCAGACTCATAGTTCACCATTATCAGTAACGTGAAATATCACATAATGGCTGGAACTACGCAGTCAGATGCCCACAAAGGGGCTGGGATCCAATCTAGGAAGAGAAGCTCCTCGCTCGATCTTAAAACCCGAGACGTTATGTCTGAGGGGCACAGTAAACAGTACAAGAAAATCTGCTGATGGAAGATGACTTTCATCAGTCCTCGGAGCCAGAAACTATAAAACTGGGAAGGAAAGTTTAAATAAAGAATTTATTTCCAAATTCGGCAGAATTTTTTTTTTTTTTTTTTTGAGACAGAGTCTTGTTCTGTTGCCCAGGCTTGAGTGCAGTGTTGCAACCTCGGCTCACTGCAACCTCTGCCTCCTGGGTTCAAGGGATTCTCCTGCCTCAGGCTCCCGTGTAGCTGGGATTACAGGTGCTTGCCACCACGCCCATTTTTGTATTTTTAATAGAGACGGGGTTTCACCATGTTGGTCAGGCTGGTCTCGAACTCCTGACACCTCGCGATCCGCCCACCTCGGCCTCCCAAAGTGCTGAGATTACAGGCATGAGCCACTACGCCCGGCCAGAACTTCTTTCTTTCTTAAAAAGCCAACTGGGTTAAAAAAAATCCAAGATTGTGTTTTTTGGTGGTGCAATAATTATAAATGTTGCCAGTCAATGCCAGCCAGTGTCTGATTGGCTTCCTGTGCGCGTCCAATTTCCTCGGTGACACTGTGTTGGTGCCAGAGCTTCTGAATCTTCTTGAATCGCTCGTTGCATAAATGTAAAGGATTTCCCCGTCTAGAAAGAAGACACATGTCAGTGAGACTGTGTTCTGTTTATTCATCTATTATAACCCAAGCCTTTCTGATTTAGGGAAGGTTACAAGTTCTTGGTTTTAAACTCCCTACAAAATTTTGGTCTGGTAGGCGACTGTGGCTATGAACAAAAATATCAGCTCTGACCGTTTGCCAAGAGCAGGTGAAAGGGAATAAGGGCTGAAAAGAGGAGAGAAAGGTACACAAACCACACTTACCCAGAGTGAGGTAAGGGAATAGAGGGTTGCAGGGAATGAGGAGGGTCTGGGTTGAGCGGCGAAAACTACCAATTATTTGTCCATTTTGTTGGTAACATGTAGAAAAGAAGGGGCATATAGAAGACGGTGAAAGAAGAATTATAGAAGCACAAATCTTACTCATTGATTTTGCTGAGTGCAAAGGAAAGGAAAGGAAAGAAAACATCCCTCAGATGCAATCTTTCAGCCACAATCAAATGTGAATAACTTCCAGGTCCGATTTAAACACAAGTACAAGCTTTGGTGGGTTCCTGCCGGGGACCAGGGCCCTGAGCCGGCACCTCTGCTCCTGGTTGTGAGCACAGCCATCCTCTTACTCGCTAACAGGGCTCTCCTCCTCCTAACAGCCCACACCGAGAACAGTGGGAGACACCAGCACTGGGTGGCACATGGGCATAGCCTTGCAGTTCTGCACCTGGGGCAGCTCATCTGCTTACGTTGCTTGGGTTTCTGGGCCTTCAGCAACTGCTACTCAAGGCCGGACAGGCATATCTATGGAGGTTAAAACTTACATCTCCTTTAGACAAAAAAGATGGTATAAAAGAAGTTCTTTAGTAGTGCTTGAGGGAATTGTTGCTAGCTTACAATATACAAAAGCTACCAGAGCAGAAGTAACTTAGCCTCAAATATTGTTATATTGTTCCATATGTTTTAAATCTTTGTCCCCCAGATTTTAATGTAATAAGCACATTTGTTAGCAATCAAGATTTTCTCAGACACTGGGCTTCCCCTATACAAGGCCACACAAGTCAGAGTGGGCCATCCCTGGAGTGCTCTGAGCCGAGATGAAAATTTGGCAATTCAAACAGTTCCTTGGAGTGATAAATGGAGTAAGGTTGCACTCTGTCCTGTTCTCTTCCCTTACTTAACCTGATGTTCCTTGTGGCATTCTCATGGCTAGGAAAAGAATACCAAACCAGGCAGCAGGGCACCCTCCTTGAAGACTCTGCAGGTAACACAGCCACTTCTTCCAGAACCACCTCAGCCCTCTGCCCTCAGGACGTCACCACATACTGAAGGGCTCCGCAGACCTTGAATCAGCTAACTCAGGATGGGTCCTTACCTGAGTCCCTGGTCGGTCTCCCCATAGTCATCAAGGTAAGGAGGAGAATAAAAACAGCCTTTGGTTTTGCCAGCTAAAAATAGCACCTGACATTCCCGTACTCTGTAGAGAGATCATTCATACATTACAGATTTATACATTAGTAACCAACATCTGTATTCAGTTCCAAATAGAATGAAGTCTTACAGTACTGATACTTTAACCACTATATGAGGAAGTTATCCATTAAAAAACTGTGCACAAGTTAGGAATTAGGTTGAATTAAGATGTATTTTTGTGTCCCCTGATCCCTTTGAGAGACTTGCCTGTTTCTGGCATTAATAGTTCAGCTCAATTAAACAAACATTTATTGAGGACCTACTATGTATAAGAACTTGTCAAGGTACTGGGGTGATGACTAAACTACAGACACAATCAATGCTCCAGAGGAGCTCACACTCATGTCATGTCACTGCTTCAAACCCTGAAATGGCTTCCACCTCCCCAGAGATGTCACCGGCACACAGCAGACCCTCGGATTCTCTCCCCTGTACACAATGCTCCAGTGACACGAGCCTCCTTGCCTTGAGCAGGCAGGCACATTTCCACCCCAGCAACTGTGCACTAGCCCCTCCCTGCCTAGAATGTTCTCCCACTTCTTTGGTTCTTTACTCAGAAGTCATGTTCTTAGGAAGCCTTCCCTGATCTACTAAAATTAAACCTCACATTTAGCTTCACAGTGGCCATTTCGTATTCCCCTCCCTGCTTTATTTTTCTCCTTAGCCTATACCACTATCTACCTAAATTCCTGTCAGTCTTGCTTATCTTCTCTCTCAGAAAACGAGCTCCATCCATGAGGGCAGAGACCTTTGTCTGCACTGTGGACGACTGCATTCTCAATGCCTAGTACATAGTAGTCACTAATCACAAGCTGACGTGCAGAACTGTGATAACATATATGAATGGAGGTAAAATCCAAAAGCTATGAAGACGCAACAGATAAAATAATTCTGACTGGATTGGACAGAAAATCAGGGAAGTTTCATGTTAGAGGGAGACATGAAGAAAGTGGAACAGAACTGTCGCCTGGGGTGGGAGGCAGAGGAGTGAGAATGATGATAATAAAAGAACCAACACAGAGTTGGCATGGGCCAAATGTGAGATGTGGAGATGAGGATCTCCATGTTTCTCCAATAAATCAAACACGGAACAGTGGCCTCAAAATTCTTGGCAACATAGTAGTTTCTTGTGACACCTCAACAGTCAGATACTGAGGCAGATCCAAAACTAAAACACCTCCTGCAGGTCCTTACCTCAGGAAGATGCCCACCCCAGAGCCGCAGGAGTAGGTGTGAGCTGTGCAGGCTCCTACATCCTCCCCTTCCAGTTCAGTCTGGCAGCAGTAACTCTGGGAGCACAGCAGCGATCCACACACAAGGCACAGAGTTGGGGCTCTGCTCTTATCACCACCTGATTTGGGGCACCTTTAAGGGACAAAAAAAAAAAAAACCCATGAGTCATTGCTCTAGTGTGGCTAAAGAGCTAGTGATGAAAAAAACCAGCCCAGAAAAGAATTCTGCAGTGTCAAGTAGAGCCAAAGAAGCATATATCCTACAGTCTATGCCAATTTATTCCTAGAATCGGGGAATAGGAAACACCCTGCACATATACACGAAGACCATGTGCTGGAAACCGTCAAAGAATCAACAACTGGAGAAAAAAATAAAATCATCAATAGAAGAAAAAGATAAATGGTGACACTGTCATGCAATAAAATACTATAGAGCAGTGAAAAATCAATAAAGTTATATATGTTAAAACAGATAAATCTTAGAAACAATGCTGAATGAATGCAAAATCGGTTGGGTGCCATGGCTCACACCTACAATCTCAGTCCTTTGGGAGGCCAAGGCATGTCAGGAGTTCAAGGCTAGCCTGACCAATATGGTGACACCCCTTCTCTACTAAAAATACAAAAATTGGCCAGGCATGGTAGCATGCGCCTATAGTCCCAGCTACTTGGGTGGCTGAGATAGGAGAATCACTTGAACCTGGGAGGCAGAGGTTGCTGTGATCCAAGATCACACCACTGCACTCCAGCCTGGGTGACAAGAACAAAACTCCATCTCAGGAAAAAAAAAAAAAAAACCAAACCATGCAAAATAATATATGCTGCTTAGGAATAGAAACCTATGTAGTTAATGTGTAGTAATGGAATGCTTAATATTCCATTTAGAATAGGTATCTTCACGGGGAGGAGGAAGAGGCAACAAAGAAGATACAGCTGGGGAACTTCAACTGTCTAGGTAATGTTTAAGTTCTTACATTCTTATATTCTTCTTTCCTTCTTTAGACGAGGTCTCCCCGTCACCCAGGCTGGAGTGCAGTGGTACAATCATGGCTAACTGCAGCCTCCACCTCCTGGGCTCAGGTGATCCTCCCACCTCCACCTCCCATATTATATTCTTCTTCATGCTGCTTGTATGTTAAATATTTAATACTGTATTAAAAATTACTCCCGGGTGCAGTGGCTCATGCCTGTAATCCCAGCACTCTGGAAGGCGACAGTGAGTCAATCACTTGAGGTCTGGCCAACATGGTGAAATCCTATCCTGGCCGACATGGTGAAATCCTATCTCTACTAAAAATAAAAAAATTAGCTGAGCGTTGTGGTGTGTGCCTATAATCCCAGATACTCAGGAGGCTGAGGTACGAGAATCACTAGAATCTGGGAGGTGGAGGTTGCAGTGAGCCAAGATTGCACTACTGCACTCCATCCCTGGGCGACAGAGCAAGGCTTGGTCTCAAAAAACAAAACAAAACAAAACAAAATTACTAAGGGCTGTTATTACTTTAAGTACAATTATTGTGTAGATAAACATTCACGAATCAAACTTGCTTCTACGGCTCCCATTCCATGACTTATTCTGAAATATAATGAAATGATGCTTTTATAAGTTACATAGTACAGAGTACTACAGATGTTATTCTTTCTTTTTTTTTTTGAGATGGAGTTTTGCTCTTTGATCTTGTCACCCAGGCGGAAGTGCAATAGCTCAATCTTGGCTCACTGCAACCTCTGCCTCCTGGGTTCAAACGATTCTCCTGCCTCAGCCTCCCGAGCGGCTGTGATTACAGCTGCCTGCCACCATGTCTGGCTAATTTTGTATTTTTAGAAGAGATGGGGTTTCACCATGTTGGCCAGGCTGGTCTCCAACTCCTGACCTCAGGTGATCCACCCACCCTGGCCTCCCGAAGTGCTGGGATTACAGGCATGAGCCACCAAGCTTGGCCAAGTTTCTTTCCCCCAACCTTGCCTTTTTTTTCTTCCCCTCCTCTCATTAAGTACTACAGATGTTATGATTTTTCTACCCAAACAAAACAAAGAACGACAACAAAATCCTTCAAATTCTTTGTAGAGAGATGTTTCCAGTGGCAGGGAATGTTCAATGCTAATAGCAAAACTTACGAGAAATTGGATGCTTGATTAATGAGGCTGCTGTAATCCTCTGGAAGATTTATTAATTTGTTAGATTCTCTTGGATATCTGAAAAAAAAAGGGAAAAATTAAAAAATGCTCCATTAATTTAGGTCATACTGTATTATGAGGCACTTCATGTGCACACACCTGCCTAGCCCGGGTAAACACAGTGGGGCCTTTCACTACTTTACCTATTGCCAAGATGAGAAATGGAGTTAAACTGAAGGGTGGATTATTTTAGACAGTAGTTCTTAATCACATCAAAATCACTTGGGGGAATTTTGAAGGGATAGACACGCTAGGGCTCTAACTTTAGAGAAATTGCAATTCAGTAGGTAGTGGCCTGAGTTTTTTTCAAAAGTTCCCAACGTTATTCTGATGTATACTTCTGGTTGAGGATTAT
Source organism: Plecturocebus donacophilus (assembly GCA_004027715.1). NCBI lineage: Eukaryota > Metazoa > Chordata > Mammalia > Primates > Pitheciidae > Plecturocebus > Plecturocebus donacophilus. The sequence goes on from PVKP010003001.1 coordinate 18,852, forward strand.
TGTTCCATTTATTAAGAGTTTTCTGAGGTCAGAGTGGAATCACATGAAATGGTGATATTCAACCATTTCTGACTTATAAAAACTGACATTTCATGTGGTCCAACTAATAAAATTGGGCTGCTATTTCTGGATGTGTAAAAGTAACAAATAGGACAGATAATCTCCTTTAGTCTTCTGACTTTTATGGACGATGTATTTACCAGAACCAAGAGACAGAGGTTGAGTATCCATCCCTTATCTGAAATGCTTGGGACCAGAAGTGCTTTGGGTTTTGAATTTTTTTGGAGTTTGGAATATTTGCATTACTTCTATTTGGATTATGTAGTAAAGCATGCTCTACCATATCATAACAAATGCATCTCAGTTGTTAATCCAGGCTGAGTATCTCTAATCTTAAAACCTGAAATCTGAAATGCTCCAGAATTGGAAACTTTTTGAGTGCTAACATGATGCTCAAAGAAATGCTCATGGGAACATTCTGAATTTCAGATGTTTGGATTAGAGATGCTTCACCTGTATAACAACAGTTGAGACACATTTTGTTAGGATCTGGTAGAGCATACTTTACTACAGAATCAGAATAGAATGTAAAAAGAAATGAAGAAAAAACAACGGTAAGAAGTGACTGGCCATGATTTGACTGATAGTTACTGAAGGTGAGTGACAAGCATGTGGAGCCTCATTATTTCACTCTTCATACTTCTGGAGAGCTTTCCCATAATGAAAGATAGAAAAAAAATAGAGCTAAGAGAAACCTAGGCGATGCTTTATAGTTTCTTAAAGCAAATGTTCTAAAATATAATAACTTGGTTATTTGCTTGCTCTGCCAAGAATAATGTAGTATATTTATGTTCATAATTCTGACTTTCACAGACTCTCATCATTAGATAAAGAAAAAAATATAAAGGCAATATATCTTAACCTTTTGGAATCACTGAAGGCTTGAGAAGTCAGTTTCTGAAGGAATACAGCATTTATATCCTGATTGCACCCTTTCTCCCACCCCAATCAAGTTTTTGAGGATCTTTAACTTACCTTATAGCAACTCTTCCACCTTCTAGATGTCTTTTAACTTCACTGTTATGACACCAACTTTAATGTAAACAGAGGGGGAAAAACACAACACACTTTTACTTTTAAAGGGTTAGAACTAGAATTTTTTCCCCTCCATGGCCAATAAGAGGAAAAGAATATTCTTTTTTTCTTTTTTTTTTCTTAGACTAGTCAAGTGCAGTAGTGAGAAGGGGAGAAAGAGTAGAACAAGGAGTTCGATCTGTAACTGACTGTGAACAATCAATTGAGATGACTCACTACCTTCGGACCAGCCAGAAAATAATATTCTTAACATATTTACTTCATCAAAAGAAACCTGGAGAAATACTATTTTGACTACAACCTTTCAAATCAGGAGAGTATTTTCTAAAAGTAAGAATGCTTAATATATTAAAATTTGTGGCTATAAACATCATCATCCTACTAATTTGGATACTCTAGAAAAACTAGACTATATTAGTCTATATTAATGCCAAGTTAACACTATCTGGAGCTAGAACATTCATATTAAAAATAAAACTTTTTTGGCCAGTTGCTTACACCTGTAATCCTTGCACTTTGGGAAGCTGAGGCGGGAAGATTAAAGATTACCTGAGCCCAGGAGTTCGAGACCAGCCTGGGCAACATGGCAAAAGCCCTTCTCTACAAAAAATACAAAAACTAGCTGGGTGTGGTGGCACGTGCCTGTAGTCCCAGCTACTTGGGAAGCTGAGGTGCGAGGATTGCTTGAGCCCAGGAGGATGAGCTGTGACTGGGCCACTGCACTCAAGCCTGGGTGACAGAGATGACACATGTGGAAAAATACATGTAACATTAAAATGACCATGTTAACCACTTGAAAGTCGAATGTTCTGTAGCACTAAGTATATTCATATTGTGCAACTAGCATCACCATCCATTTCCAGAACTTCTTCATCTTTCTCAGCTGAAACTCTGTACTCATTAACTAGCCCCTGGCTGCCACCATTTTTCTTTCTGTTTGTAGGAATCTGACTGCTCTAGGTACCTCACTGAAGTGGAATCATACAGTATGTATCCTTTTGTGACTGGCTTATTTCACTTAGCATACATCCTCAAGGTTCATCCATGTTGTAGCATGTATCAGAATTTCCTTTATTTTCTGAGACAGAGTCTCGCTCTGTCACTCAGGCTGGAGTGCAGTGGTGTAATCTTGGCTCACTGTAACCTCTGCCTCCCAGGTTCAAGCAATTCTCCTGCCTCAGCCTCCCGAGTAGCTGGGACAACAGGTGTGCGCCACCACACCTGGCCTACTTTTAAGACTATATAATATTCCATTATGTGTATGTACACACCACATTCTGTGCATCCATTCATCTGCTGATGGACATCTGGGTTGTTTCCACCTTTCCACTACTGTGAATAATGCTGCTGTAAACGTGGGTGTATAATAATATGGATCTGAGTTCCTGCTTTCAGTTATTTTGTAATCTGTGCCTAGAAGTGGAATTGCTGGATCATATGGTAATTTTATGTTTATCTTTTTGAAGAACTGTCATGCTGTCTTCCATAGTGGCGCTATCATTTTCCATATCCCATGCACAAAGATAGTGGTATCTTACTGTGATCTCTGCAGTGATTAGTGATGGTGAGCATCTTTCCATGTGCTTGTTTGGCCATTAGTATACTTTCTTTGGAGAAATGCCTATTGGAGTCCTTTGTCTATTTTTTAATTGTTTTGTTGTTGTTGTTGTTAAGTTGTAGGAATTTTGGATACATATAGTCTGGATTTTTTCTTTTGATACAGGGTCTTGATCTGTCATCCAGGCTGTAGTGGAGTAGTACACAGCTCACTGTAGCCTTGAACTCCAGGGCTCAAGTGATCCTCCCACTTCAGCCTCCTGACAGGTGCACGTCACCATGACTGGCTACTTTTTAAATTTTTTATAGAGGGGGGGGGTCTCGCCATGTTACCCAGGCTGGTCTTGAACTGCTGGGCTTAAGTGATCCTCCAGCCTCTGCCTCCCAAAGTGCTGGGATTACAGGGGTGAGCCACTGTGCCTGGCCTATTCTAGATATTAGTCCCTTATCAGATATATGGCTTGCAAATATTTTTCCCCATTTTGTGGACAGAACAATCATCCATATATTTAACTCAGTCACTAACCTGACATGATTGACAGGCCAATTTCTCTAGACTTTACAGTTTTCTCAAACAAAAAGTTGAGAGTACTGGACTAGCTACCCTTAAGTGTTTTTTCAGATTTAAAAATCTACGAAAAGCTGAGTGTGATGGCATGTGCCCGTAGTCCCACTACTCAGGAGGCTGAGGTGGGAAGACTATCTCAGCCCAGGAGTTCAAAGGCAGTCAGGAAAAAAATGGCAAAACCCCATCTTTTAAAAACAAAAAACCTATGGAAGAAAGTCCTTAACAAGTAAATTCATGTAAGGAAATAAACATTTCTACCACTATTCCCCTTCCATGGATATTTGTTTATGCTATTCACTAGTTTGGCCAAAATTTTACTGAAAAGCCAGATCCTTAGCTAAAAAGGGCCTACTCATAGGCCAGGTGCAGTGGCTTACGCCTGTTATCCCAGCACTTTGGGAGGCTAAGGTGGGTGGATCATTTGAGGTCAGGAGTTCAAGACCAGCCTGACCAACATGGTGAAACCACATCTCTACTAAAAATACAAAAAAAATTAGCCAGGGGTGGTGGTGTGTGCCTGTAATCCCAGCTACTCGGGAGGCTGAGGCAGGAAGATTGCTTGAACCCGGGAGATGGAGGTTGCACTGAGCCGAAATTGCACCACTGCACTCCAGCCTGGGTGACAGAGCAAGACTCTGTCTCAAAAAAAAAAAAAAACCCTACTTATTATAGCTTGAATTATTTGTATTGAATTCTACCAGGGTCACTATTTGAGAATTTTGCTATGAATGTGATAACTAAAGTTTGGTTCCATAGAACAATTTAATACAATGAAGAAAAGTGTATAATCATTACCTTTCAATCAGTGAATTCATTATCTCGCTATTTTCTTGAAAAAGGCAAATGAGGTTGCTTGGTAGGGAAAGATAGTTACATAAATGTTCAAAATGGCTTGTTCCAGGAACTGCAAATGAAAAACAAGAAAAAAGTGCATATAACAACTAAGAGCATGTTCCGCATGAAAGTTAAGCAATAGCAGAGCTTAAAAAAAAAGATGAAAGAGTTCAAATCTGCCAGGTACATAACCTCTAGGAAGTTAACAGAATGGCATATGGAAGGAATCCATGGAAAATGGCATAATGCATAGAGTGCAGTCAGGCAACTCCTACACCAAACTGGTCCCAATGTCTTGGAGTCTCAGCTTTATCATTTGTAAAATGGTGTGTCTGCACAATCTACTGCACAGGTTTATTGTGAACATTAAATGATAAAAATAATGTATGGGGGTTCTGGAAAAGGACCAAGCAATACAGAAATACAAGATGGTTTTACCATGAGACATGGATTTAAATACCAACTCTAATCATCACTGCAAATAATCTGGAAGACTAAACTCTTTATATGATTAGCGGGCAACTAACTGAATGGAAATGCCAGTCAATACACTTTCAGAGAACAGCACTGCATCCAGGCGCTGCATGGCCAGGGCTAGGCACCGTGAGAATACAGAGATACAGTCAAGTCCACCTTTATGAAATGAATGAAAACAGAACATGGAAAACAACTATGAAAGAGCAAATCAATTCCCACATTAAAATCAGATTTATGTGCAATTAATTATGGGTATTCTAAATTTTAATGCCATGCATGTTACAAGTTAAAAATCACTTGAGATTTTCAGTTTTCACCTTTTCAAACCTGAGGAGGCTTGTTTATGAATAATATATAATTGAACATTTTAACATCTGAAAGCAAAACTACGATCTTTACAGGAGAAGTGCTTTGCAGGTGTAAAAGTATTTACACAGAAGTTTAACAGTCATTTGCTGAGATCCAAACAAAAGGAGACATATATATAAACATATGTTTTATTCTATAAATGTGTACATCACCATAGTCAATTAGCTATGCTTTGAACTTTCAGTCAATTTTCATTTTGGCAAGTGATCTTTATATTTGCTGGAGTAAAGGATTACAAACTGTCCCTACATTTTGAAAGAAAGTATAAATTACCTTGAATATCGGGTGGGGAAGGAACTCCATTTAAGTAATGAAAAAACAAAGCAGAACACTTCAGGAAAGGCATGATTCCAACTCTGACACTCTTCCACAGATGCCAGCCAGATGGTGTTTCTTTTAAGGCACTAAGAAAGAAAAAAAAAATGACTATTGGGAAATCTACTAAGAAAAGGTCACTGTACTAATAACATAGTGTGAAAACAGAGTTGACAGTCATTTGGAACTGATGGCATGTATGCTTAAAAAGAGTGGGTTACTAGGCAAGTGGCTGCATGTTACTGTAGGATTCCAGGTATAAGTGGTGACACAGTCTCCAATGCTGTTACTAAAATTTATAAAAGTAATATAGTCACGTAAAGAGAAAATGTGGAAAATGAGAAGTTGTCCAGGATGGACTCAAACTACTGGGCTCAAACAAGCCTCCCACCTCAGCCTCTTGAACAGCTGGGACTACAGGGCATGCCACTGCACCCAGCTCCTATAAGCCACATTTTAAACAGATCTGTAATATTTTGGAACACATCCATCACTATCTATATCAAACTACTCCCCTGCAAACACTTAGACGGCTTTTAATTCTTTGCTAATATAAATAACTTCAGAGTGTACATCTTTTTCTTTTTGAGACAGGGTCTCACTCTGTTGTCCAGTCTGGAGTGCAGTGGTGCGATGATGGCTCACTGCAGCTTTCACTTCCCTGGGTGACCTGGCTACTTCAACCTCCTGAGAAGATGGGACTACAGGCACATGCCACCATGCCCGGCTAATTTTTGTATTTTTTGTTTTGCCATGTTGGCCAGGCTGGTCTCGAATGCCTGGGCTCAAGCAATCTGCAGGCCTCGTTCTCCCAAAGTGCTGGGGTTATAGTTGTGAGCCATGGCGCCTGGCTGGAGTGTACATCTTTATATACCTATATGTTTTTTTCTATATGTTGAATTATTTTGTTAATGTAGGTTCTCAGGAATGGGATAATTTAGTCAAAAAACAGATATTATAATTATTGACTTTACAGGTTCTTTTTTTTTTAGACAGAGTCTTGCTCTGTCACCCAGGCTGGAGTGCAGTGGTGTGATCTTGGCTCACTGCAACCTCTGCCTCCCAGGTTCAAGTGATTCTCCTGCCTCAGCCTCCTGTGAGTAGCTGGGACTACAGGTGCCTGTCACCATACCCAGCTAATTTTTGTATTTTTAGTAGAGACAGGGTTTCACCATATTGGCCAGGCTTGTCTCGAATTCCTGTCCTTGTGATCTACCCGCCTCAGCCTCCCAAAGTGCTGGGATTACAGGTATGAGCCACTGCGCCCGGCCTACAAGTTCTTGACATATACTGTTGAAAGCTAAGCAAACTATTGAATTGCTATTTGTAGCAAATCATGACTCTAACCATACATGAAATTCTAGTAATTTCATTCTATTCCTGCCACTACTGAATATTACCTTAAAAACAAATTATGCCAATTTAATTTGCAGTTTTAAATTCCCATTCCCAATGAGACAACATAAGTTGTAGAATAGCAACTCTCCAAAGTACATTTGATTTAGCCTCTAGTCTGTGTCAGATCCTCTGAGCAAATGAAGGGTTCCACAGCCAAATAAATGTGGGAAGCTCTGCATATTATCACCTTTCTCCCAGATTTCCAATTATGTTAGTATATGAATAGCTCAGAAAAGTCCTGCAGATCACTCCACACCTTTTTTAAAAAATATGCCAACAGACAATTCCCCTGAATTAACAAATGAATTCCTTTCTTACGCTATCATCATCTAGCAATATTTAGGGAAATGTGTATTATGTAAAGACAACTAACTCACCCTCCCGTATACTGGTGAAGTGTTTTATACAAAGCAAGAACTGCAGATTCTTCTTCACAAGTGGGATTTTCTTGATCCATACCATTCTCTTCTGAAAGATAAGGAAATACTAGTACTCTGTATTTTCCAGTTAAGTGTTGTCAAAAGGATTGAAGACATTAAGCATGCAAATATATTCATAAACTCACTATAACATGAAATGTTCCCAGAAAACACGCAAAATTTTAATCCCTCAAGTGGGAGCACAGTACTGATGTCCATCAAACCAAACAGCCAGCTAGCATGTTTTAAGTAAAATCAAATAAACATATTGTCTTAAAGTATATGAAAAACAGGAATTTTGAATGCAAAACACAATTTAATGATGAACTCATGTGGGCATTAACAAACGCAAGTTAAAACAAAACTGGCAATCTAAAACATAAGATTCTAAATGATTTAATTACCATCCTACACATTACTGAACTTATAAAATTAAAAAAAAAAAAAGAAACATTCACATTACTAGGAAATTTTAATAGGAGAAAGAAATGTTTCAAAACTTTTCATATGAGGATACACAGAAAAAAGTAGCCTATTTATAATTCATCTATTATTTTCATCCAAATATCTTTTCCTCTAATACATTTTTCTTAAACTCTGAAAACCCAAGTATTTCCTTCCAGAAGCTGACAAAAAGGCAAGAGTTACCTGTACATGAGGTAAGTAAGATCTGTATGATGTGTGCCATAGTAACCAGATGGAAAATGTGAAGGTCTCCAGTGCCAAGGCTGATCCCTGAAAAATCCTGACACTGCAACGCAGGGAACGCGAGCACCAAGCCCACCTAGGCACCAAATACAGGACATCAGACAGATCACCCTTTCTTTCACTGTTAAACATGTCCATCTTCTTACTTTTACTTCTGCTTTGATTTTTTTTTTTAAGACAGACTCACTCTGTTGCCCAGGCTGGAGTGCAGTGGTGCAACCTCAGTTCGCTGCAACCTCCACCTCCTGGGTTCAAGTGATTCTCCTGTCTCAGCCTCCTGAGTAGCTGGGATTACAGGAATGCACCATCATGCCCGACTTTTTGTATTTTTAGTAGAGTCAGGGTTTCGCCACATTGGCCAGGCTGGTCTCAAACTCCTGACCTCAGGTGATCTGCCTGCCCTGGCCCCCCAAAGTGCCGGGATTACAGGCATGAGCCACCGCACCCAGCCACATTTCCATTTTCTTACTGTGATCCCTCCCGAGTTCAGCTTCTCCCTTTAAGAAATCTTTGTTCTTAATGAAAGGGTATGCACGTTAGAAAATCCAATAGGACTGGCTACATGAAAAGATTTAAGAGTTACAGGACTCTTGGTGGGCACTGACTTCATTAATTCAGTAGGTCTCCTACACATAGCTCATTGTTAATAATAATAAAAACAATATTTGAACTCTTTCCAGGGAGTAAGTACTTGACAAAACATAGGTTTTGGACGCATAAAGATCTAGATATGAATCCTACCTCCTCCTCTTAAGAGCTTTTTTACACAAATTTACTCTGATCAGGTCTCAGTTTTCCTATTGGTAAACTAGAGATAATATGTTTGTGTAAATGGCAGAGATGTAAGTGTGAATGTATGTAAAAGCTGACAGGTACACAAACGCTAGCTTTAGCTTTGTTGGCCTCTTGCTAGCTGTATGGCAGTATAAGTGGTGGTGGTTTTAATCGGAACAATGAGAACAGTAATAGTCAGCATTTATTAGGAATATATTGCTCTAAGTGCTTTACATGGATTAACTCATTGAGTTCTGACATAGTCATATGAAGTAGGCACTAACCAACTTAAAAGGCGCAGAATCTGAGGTCCAGAGAATAAGGGGACAGCACTTGGGGCTGCTGGGTGTGGGGGCACACTGTATCGTATGAAAGGGAACCCAGTTGAGGTGGGGCTGAAATTTGGTCACCCACTATTTGGATAGCTGTGTGTCTTAGCACCAGGAGGTACCTGCTCAGAAGACATACCTTTCCCTGAATTATAAGGGGGTGTCTGCTGCTAAGTAGTGTGACCACAGGGCTGTATCTGCCAGATTTTCAACAAAGTGTACAAAAGCACTGCATGGGCCAGCAGCAGTGCTTCTGGTTTTTTTTTGAGATGGAGTCTTGCTCTGTTGTCCAGGCTGGAGTGCAGTTGCACAGTCTCTGCTCACTGCAACCTCCGCCTCCAGGGTTCAAGTAATTCTCCTGACTCAGCCTGCTGAATAGCTGGGGTTACAGGTGTGCACCACCATGCCCAGCTAATTTTTTGTATTTTTATTACAGATGGGGTTTTACCATGTTGGCCAGGCTGGTCTCGAACTCCTGACCTCAAGTAATCCGTCCACTTTGGCCTTGCAAAGTGTTGGGATTACCGGCGTGGGCCACCATGCCTGGCCTGTGGCTGGTGTTTCTATCTCTTCACAGGTTAAAAGCACAGAGAGGTTAAAACATTGACCTCAATCATAAAGCAAAATAAGAGACAGAGGATGTCTTGACAACCAGGTCAAGTCTCTCAACGAGGCTCCTAAATATTTTCTTTTTGAGGTTTCTCATAAAAGAATTATACTCAGAAGGGGTAAGGAAATCATATGATAACTCCTTCCTGCCTGCCACTACACTGCTCACCAAACCTAAGGTAAAGTTACATAATATGACAGAGAAGTTCAAACAAACTGCAAAATACCCACCAATAAATGAAACATGTCAATATCTAATATGCATGGAAGGTCTTCATGGCCGTCATTAGGCACCAATGCTAGAGATTTAAAGAAAAATTCATTAGCATATTTTATATGACAACATATGTTAAAATGCGTATAATCTGCTTTAAATTTATCTTCTTGCAAGATACATAAGAATTTATAAGCTAGAGCATACATATAAGAAAACCAGTACTATTAAATATTTAATTCATTATTGAGAGAAGCTGAACCATTAAAAACAAAATTTCAGAGGATTAGAAATAACCATAACATCTATTACAAATGTATTAATACTCACATGCAAAAAGTTTACAAAAATGTCCTTGCACCACTGAAAGCGATGCCACTGTCCAGTGTGCTGCTGCAAATCTCGTCAGTGACCTAAGACAGTCATCCTGAATTAAAGAAACCAACACAATTAACAAAAAAACCAACATATAAAGCAGTTGTCTTTCAGGAATGCTAGTTCAGAGCACAGCTGGATGCACAATGAAACTGCTCTAGATGGTATGGAACTAAATCTATGACATCTCAATGGCATGTCTCTAACACAGGATAAATGAAATGGGAAATGTCTAAATGTATGCTGAATAAATGAAACCTGTCTCTTTGCCACCATGTTGCTGGCTTTCTCTAGAAAAGAAAAGAATACAGAATATATGCATCAGACAGAAAGCAAGGGACACTCTCAAGATGCAGATGCAGGCCAGGAGTGGTGGCTCATGCTTGTAATCCTAGCACTTTGGGAGGCCGTGACGGGCAGATCATCTGAGGTCAGGAGTTTGAGACCAGCCTGTCCAACATGGAGAAATCCCATCTCTACTAAAAATAGAAAATTAGCTGGGTGTGGTGGTGCATGCCTGCAGTCCCAGCTACTCGAGAGGCTGAGGCAGGAGAATTGCTTGAACCTCGGAGGTGGAGGTTGCAGTGAGCCAAGATCGCATCACTGTACTCCAGCCTGGGCAACACAGCAAGACTCCATCTCAAAAAACAAATAAACAAGCCAAGATGCCGATGCAGTATTTCTTTATTTTTATCCCAAAGACATACTCTAAAACATATATTTCTTATGTTTATCCTACAGAGATATTCTAAAATGTGGATACTCTTCTTTAAAATGTAGAGTATCCTTGGGTCTCATCAGACAGAGAAAAAAAAAGGAAAAAAAAATGTAGAGTATCCTAAAGAGATTCTCTAATGTAGTTTCTCCAATATTTGGAGTATCCTAGAGAGATATTTGGACATATCCAAGAAAATGGGGGCACAAATGAGGGTGCCCGCAGCTATTAAAAACTATTATGAGGACTAAATAGCAATAATAAGAAAACTTTTGATTTAAAGAATACGGCAGAAACAAAGCTACATGTGAGTACTAATTGTAATCAAGCATGAATATGCTAATAGAAAAAGACTGATATGTAATAAGTTGATGACTTTTTCTTCCTGCTTATTTTTCCATTTTTCAAATTTTCTGTAACGTTGTGTGGTTCAATAAATATTGAGGTCCTACTATATATACTAGGTCTTGGTTCTGAAGATCTTCAAATAAAACTCATTCTCCTCCTGCTCTCAAAGAGCTTAAAGCCCTGAGGGGAGGGAAAGGAAGAAAGTGGGGAAGGAGGCAGGCATCACAGATGAGAGAACTCTAACTCACAGTAGTACATGCTCGGAGGGCTTTCTCCGGGAAAGGAAAGCTTGAATAGCATCTTAGAGTAGCAGTCTGCTTAGGGCATTCTAGGCAGAGGAAATGGAATATGAAAGGCGTGGAAACTAGCATTGAGGAATTCACAGTGATTCTACAAGTCTGGACCATATGGGTGGGAACTGGCAGGAGGTAATAATGGAGAAATAGGTCAAGAAGTTTGTAATAGTATGAAGAATATGATCGGGGTTGTTTTTGGAGGAAATCCTCTGATAATGTATTAGAGAAGGGCAAGATTCTCGGTAAAAACTGTTACAATAATCTAGGCAAGAAATGATATGGGGCTGAACCAAATGAGAAGAAGGAATGGAAAGAATTTGACAGACTTTGCTGACCAATTGAATGTGAATGCCCAGGCTAAATAATATATCCAGGCTGGGCGCAGTGGCTCACACCTGTAATCCCAGCACTTTGGGAGGCCGAGGCAGGTAGATCATCTGAGGTCAGGAGTTCAAGACCAGCCTGGCCAAGATGAGGAAACCCTGTCTCTACTAAAACCACAAAACAGCCAGGCGTGGTGACATAAATCTGTAATCCCAGCCACTTGAGAGACTAAGGCAGGAGAATCGCTTGAACCCAGGAGGCAGAGGTTGCAGTGAGCTGAGATTGCGCCACTGCTCTCTGGCCTGGGTGACAGAGCGAGACTCTGTCTCCAAAAAGAAAAAAAAAAAAAAGAACTGTTGGTGTGTATAAAATTACACACACACATACACACACACTCTCTCTCTAAGAATATGAAATATGAAATGAAATTAAAAACTGCTTTTTCTTTCTTAAAATCTGTATTTAAACATTTTTCACCACATGGATTATTTGTAAAATAAAATAAAACATGCTTTAAAATAACTTGGTCAAAGAAAGGAAGCAAAGAGCTAGGGTGCTAGACTGAAGGAAGGCAACACTGAGAGCAAGAGTGAGAGGGAGAACTAAGCACACTCGTCCACAGAGGAAGTGCACGGAGAACAAGAGAGGACGCTGATGGGGAAGACAGAGGAAGTGCACGGAGAACAAGAAGAGAGGACGCTGATGGGGAAGACGGAGGAAGTGCACGGAGAGCAAGAAGAGAGGACGCTGATGGGGAAGACGGAGGAAGTGCACGGAGAACAAGAAGAGAGGACGCTGATGGGGGAGACGGAGGAAGTGCACGGAGAACAAGAAGAGAGGACGCTGATGGGGAAGATGGATTCCACAGATGGGCATTCTTCCAAACTACATAGAAGAAAGGGCAATGAGATCCTTTATCCTCTGATACAGGAGTGAATGGAGTTACTGATAAGTTTTAACAGTGGAGTCAGGAAAACAGAAGTTGTTCACCCTAATAGTTATATACTTCAAAAAATTAAATTAAAAAATTTAAAGAATAGATTGCATTTTATTATTTATTTTTTCTTTTCTGAGACAGAGTTTTGCTCTTGTGCAGGGTGGAGTACAATGGTGCAATCTTGGTTCACTGCAACCTTCGCCCTCTCGGTTCAAGTGATTCTTCTGCCTCAGCCTCCCAAGTAGCTGGGATTACAGGTGCTCACCACCAAGGCTGGCTAATTTTTGTATTTTTAGTAGAGATGGGGTTTCACCATGTTGGTCAGACTGGTCTCGAACTCCTGACCTCAGGTGATCTGCCCACCTTGGCCTCCTAAAGTGCTGGGGTTACAGGCGTGAGCCACTGCGCCCTGCCTAGACTGCATTTTATAAGGCCAGCATAACTTTGATGCCAAAATCTTACAAGAAAAAAAAGAGGCCAATCTCTCTTATATGCATAGGTATAAAATCTTAGACAAAACATCACATGGCTGTGTGGAGTAGCTCATGCCTGTAATTCCAATACTTTGGAAGGTTTAAGTGGGAGGATCCCTTGAGCCTAGAAGTTTGAGACCAGCCTGGGCAAAATAGTGAGACCCGGTCTCTAAAAAAAAATAAGAAATAAAAAATAACATATCAAATTATTTCAAGAATGCAAGATTAGTTTAACATGTGAAAGTTAATCAATGAAAAAAAAACCAGAAAAAGAAAGTTAATCAATGTAATGATTAACACAAAACCATATTAATAGAAAAAAGTAGACGCAGTAGCAGCAAGAGTATCCTGAAGTAGTCTGAAGTATATAGAATCAAGAAATGTATAAAACTGCCTTGAAAACTAGATAAAATTCTATGCTATATACCTGTCTTTTCAATAATCGACATACTAACTCTTAGTGTGGCAAAAAACATCGTTGTCAACATTGATCATAGATCATATCATAGTCAAGACTGATGTGAATTGCTGTTCTGCTGATTTACTATAAAGATGCAATTCAGGGCTGGGTGCAGTGGCTCATACCTGTAATTCCAGCACTTTGGGAGGCTGAGGCGGTGGATTACCTGAGGTCAGGAGTTTGAGACCAGCCTGGCCAACATGGTGCCATCCAGTCTCTACTAAAAATACAAAAATTAGCTAGGCATGGAGGTGCGTGCCTGTAATCCAGCTACTTGGGAGGCTGAGGCAGAAGAATCTTTTGAACCAGGAGGCAGAGGCAGAGGTTGCAGTGAGCACTGAGCTGAGATTGCACCACTGCACTCCAGCCTGGGCAATAGAGAGAGATTCCAAAAAAAAAAAAAAAAAAAAAAAAATGCAATCAGGCCGTATTCCTAGATATTCTACAGGGGCCCAGATACCTATATTTTTTACAAACTCCAAAGAGATTTTTAATGCAGAACTTCTAGCTGAGAATGTCTGATACTGAAGCTATAGCCCTGAAACAATAAAGAAGGCCTTGAGATGCCTTAAAAATAAATAAATAAGGGTCCAGAGACCAGGTGTGTGCAATGACAAAAGCCAGCAAACTAGTTGATAAGTTGTCCCATGTAACTCTGTTTTCTATACTGGTTTTTGTTTCTTGGCTAGGTCTTTACATCACTGGTTCTCAATCCTAACTCCTAAGAAGCTTTTAAAAAATATTACTGTCCATCTTCAAAAACTGATTTAACTGATCTGTGTCAGGGCCTGACATTAAACACACACACACACACACACACACACACACACACACACACACACACACACTCTCTCTCTCTGTCTCTCTCTCTCTCTCTCTCTCTCTCCCCTCTTTCACAACTTCTGTTTGAGGAAAAACAAAACAACCCCCCAAAATCTTCCAGGTGATTCTACATGAATAAAATGAGATGATTTTGCTCTCAAAGGCACTTTTGTTTTTTTTTGAGACAGGGTCTCACTCTGTCACCCAGGCTGGAGTAGAGTGATGTGATCTAGCTCACTGTAGCCTCGACTTCCTGGGCTCAAGTGAGCCTCCCACCTCAGCATCCTGAGTGGCTGGGACCACAGATGCATGCCACCATACCTGGCTAATCAAAAAAATATTTTTTTGTAGAGATGGAGTCTCATTATGTTGCCCAAGATGGTCTTGAACTCCTGGGCTTAAGCCATCTTTCTCCCTTGACCTCCCAAAGTGCTGGGATTTACAGGTGTGAGCCACTATGACTGGTCTCAAAAGCACTTTTATGATCGAAAGCTTAAACAGCAGGAAGTTTATGACATTAGCAGATACTAGCTACAAAGTGAAAACAAGCAAGCTTTGACTGTATACTCTGTTTTCCTTGGATTAAATATGCTCAGTTTGACATTAATTTGCACTTATT
This sequence comes from Plecturocebus donacophilus, assembly GCA_004027715.1. Classification (NCBI taxonomy): domain Eukaryota; kingdom Metazoa; phylum Chordata; class Mammalia; order Primates; family Pitheciidae; genus Plecturocebus; species Plecturocebus donacophilus. The sequence continues at coordinate 33,887 of PVKP010003001.1, forward strand.
TATACATGTTGCTTTTAAAAGGTAGTTAAATGTGTGTTGTTTTATATTTCCATTTATACCATAAAACTCAAGACTAAGCATTCTAGTTTTAGTTTTCCATATTTTCAAGTACTTCACCAAGAGCTCTGAATGAAAAGAGAGGTATAGTTATTTCCTGAAGTTTATTTATTTTATTAATTAAAAAAATTTTTTTTGAGACGGAGTCTCGCTCTGTTGCCAGGCTGGAGTACAGTGGCACGATCTCGGCTCACTGCAACTTCCGCCTCCTGGGTTCATGCGATTGTCTTGCCTCAGTCTCCAGAGTAGCTAGGACTATAGGCGTGCCACTATGCCCAGCTAATTTTTGTATTTTTAGTAGAGACAGGGTTTCATCATGTTGGTCAGGATGGTCTGATCTCTTAATCTCATGACCCGCCTTGGCCTCCCAAGTACTGGGATTACAAGTATGAGCCATTGCACCTGCCTCATGAAGTTTATTTAAAAGAAAAACTAAACCACAAACGTTATTTCTTTAATATCCTTACAGAAAATGGGTTTTTACTATGAAAGAAGTGAATGCAGTAAGTAACTATTGCAGGTCCATCAGATTAAAAGAAGCAGAACCACCTAACTTCCATTCCACTCTTTCATGAACTGAATAAACTGAGAACTTACCAGTCTGCAAGGTAAAGGACCAAACAATGGTTTATCTTCATCACTCAGAATTCTTTCTACGAATTAAAGATGGTTAAAAATGGTAAATTTTATGTTATGTACATTTTAATATAATTTTTTTAAAAGGTTAAAAAAACCCCAATTCTGCCGAAAGTACAATATTGTCAGGTTTCAGAATTTTTAAAGTCATTTCACAAGAATTAAGTTTGGTTACAGAGTAAAAATGAACAGTACATTTCTTCAACTGACAAGAGGCTATAACCACCACCAAGAGTTCTCTGTTGCTGTGGTTAATTTATGAACTATCAATCTGGGATTTTGTCAGTACACTACATTTCTTGCTTCTCAGTCTTTTTATTATTTCTTCATATTGTTGCCCACTTTAAACATTTCATTTAAAAACATGATTCTACACATAACTCATGTCAACAAATGCTTGTGACTTACAGAGGAACAGCTGTAAATCTCTTACCTATGCTTTGGATGGTGTATGCACAGCTACCCCAACACATTATGGGAACACGAGGATCCTCTTCATTGGGATGAACCTTTAGTCCCACCTTGTATGTAGCAGTTCCAAATGTCGTTAGCATTTCTTTTATGCTCTCAGAATAAGGGTTCCTGAAGTAAACATGTGTAAAATTAGCTCAGAACAATGTGCACGTATCAATCAAATGGTTCAGTTTCTTTTCTTTCTTTTTTTTTTTTAAGAAAAAAGATGGGGTTTCACCATGATGGCCAGGCTGGTCTTGAACTCCTGACCTCAGGTAATCCACCCACCTCGGCCTCCCAAAGTGCTAGGATTACAGGCTTGAGCCACTGAGCCCAGCCAAATGGTTCAGTTTCTTAACAGCTCTTTGCTATATTGAAATTGAACCACTTAACATGTATCTAGAGATAATTGTATGCAAAGTGATTAGAGATATGCAAACTGCCCTTGCCCAAGAGGAGTTAGGCTCTTTGATTTAGCAGGGGTGAGGCACAGGGCTGAAAACAGGCTGCTGAGCAAAGGTCTATAGACTAAACAGTGAGATCCTTGACCCTGTTTCTCATCCTGAGAACATCAGCAGTGTATACCCCCTGCCAGAGATTAGTTTTTCCAGTGAACAATCCTAGGGGAAAGTTGTTTTTACATGCTGACATTTGGGGGTCACCAAGTAAAAGACTGGAGGTGTCCTGATCACCTTTACTGTGAGGCTTACAATTCAGCAAGCTCCAATCTATCCACCAGGTATCCTTATGCTCACTGGCATAAGTTATCCAAGGACCAATAAACATTTAAGGAAAGCATCAAAGATGTAAACCAAAACAAAGAAGCAGAGAAACAGAACTCAGGGAAAACAGACAATGTAGAAAGTAAAACACTTACAAGCAAATTAGGGTACCGGTTCAATAGGGGCAACAGTGAGCTAATAGAACTACCTCAAATAACAAAATCCAGGAGAAAATTATTTAAGAGACAACATGAAAAAATTCTCAGAAATGAAAGAGATGAATGTTCAGATTCAATAGGTTTATTGAAAGCCTAGCAAAATGAATAAAAAAGATTCATATACCAAGAAATATCACAGAAAATTTCAGAACACTAAAGAGATAAAGAGAATATCTTAACAGTTTTCAGAAGTAACAGAGTTATTAGCCCAAGTGCAGTGGCTCATGCATGTAATCCTAGCACTTTGGGAGTCCAAGGTGGGTGGATCATTTGAGGTCAGGAGTTCGAGAACAGCCTGGCAAACATGGTGAAACCCTGTCTCTACTAAAAATACAAAAAATTAGTGGGGCATGGTGGCACATGCCTGTGGTCCCACCTACTTGGGAGGCTGAGGTACGAGAATCCCTTGAAACTGGGTGGCGGAAGTTGCAGTGACCTGAAATCGTGCCACTGCATGATCTTGTCACTTCATCCTGGGTGACAAGAGTGAGACTCTGTCTCAAAAAAAAAAAAAAAAAAGAAGCAATAGAGATAACAAAGGAAGCAGGCATGGTGGCACACGCCTGTAATCCCAACTACTCAGGAGGCTGAGACAGGAGGATCGCTTGAGCCCAGGCGTTCAAGGCCAGCCTGGACAATGTAGAGAGAACTCATATCTAAAAAAATTTTTAAAAAGTGGCTGGGTGTGGTGGCTGACACCTGTAATCACAGCACTTTAGGAAGCTGAGGTGGGTGGATCATCTGAGGCCAGAAGTTTGAGATCAGCCTGGCCAACATGGTGTGAAATCTCATCTCGACTAAAAATACAAAAATTAGCCAGGCGTGATGGCTCACGCCTGTAATCCCAGCTACTCTGGAGGGTGAGACAGGAGAATTGCTTGAAACCTGGACGCAGAGGTTGCAGTGACCCGAGATTGCACCACTGCACTCTATCCTGGGTGAGAGAGTGAGAACCCGTCTCAAAAAAAAACAGAGTCGTGCGAGGTTGCTCACACCTGTAATCCCAGCACTCTGGGAGGCTGTAGTGGGAGGATCACGAGGTTAGGAGATCGAGACCAACCTGGCTAACTCGGTAAAACCTCATCTCTATTAAAAATACAAAAAATTAGCCGTGCATGGTGGCCCACACATGTAGTTCCAGCTACTCAGGAGACTGAGGCAGGAGAATCGCTTGAACCCGGGGAGGCAGAGGTTGCAATGAGCCAAGATCTTGCCACTGCACTCCAGCCTGGGTGACAGAGCGAGACTCCATCTCAAAAAACAAAAACAAAAAACAAAAATAGTTACAAAGGAACAGGAATTAGAATGGCATTAAGTTCTCAATGGACATAGAATTTAGTAAAACAATAGCTTCAAAATCTGGATGAAAAGTTACTTCTAACGTATAATTCTATGCCCAAACTATCAACTGAGCATATGAATAAAATGAACATATTTTCAAACATGAAAAGATACCTTCCAGGTATCTTTTCTTAGGAATCTGCAAAAAGAGCTAGTATTTAAGAAAGAGGAAGACACTCAATCCAGAAAATAAGAGGAGCAGGGCCAAGAGAAGTGACAGCTGTACCACATCTTGACTGCAGGAAAACAGAGGCTGTGTGGGGAAGGAGGGATCATCTGACATGTCTGAGCACTTAGAAAAGCTATCAGGAGCCGGGCGTGGTGGCTCACGCCTGTAATTCTAGCACTTTGGGAGGCCGAGGTGGGTGGATCACCTGAGGTCAGGAGTTCAAGACCAGCCTGGCCATCATGGTGAAACCCCATCTTAAAAAAAAGAAAAAAAAAAAAAAAAAAGAAAAGCTATCAGGAGGCCAGGTACGGTGGCTCACTCCTGTAATCCCAGCACTTTGGGAGGCTGATGTGGGTGGATCACCTGAGGTCAGGAGTTTGAGAACAGACTGGGCAACAATGGAGAAACCCCATCTCGACTAAAAATACAAAAATCAGTCAGGCGTGGTGGTGCATGCCTGTAGTCCCAGCTACGTGGGAGGATGAGGCAGGAGAATTATTTGAACCTGGGAGGGGAGGTTGCAGTTAGCTGAGATCACGCCACTGCACTCCAGCCTGGGCGACAGAGTGACACTCTGTCTCAAAAAGGGAAAAAAAAGAAAAAGGAAAGTTGTTAGGCATTGGAGATATCTACTGCACCATTCAGGAAAAAAAAAAAAAGAAAAATACATATACAGAAAACAAGTACATGAAAAAGACAAGGTAATTTTTAAGAAAGACAAAACTGTACAAGAAAGGAAATATAATTCTAATATGCAACTTATATTAGCAGAAGCACAGTTATTATAAAGTAAAACTGACAACTAGATTTAACCAAAAACTGAAATAATTTGCAAGTCAACAGTGAAAATACTGTCCAATTAGAAATATGGAAGTAAACATTAGAAGTGACAAACACAATAACAGGACTGGGGGACTGGGCAGACAGAAGACTGAAGTTTTTTCTCTTTTCTTTTTTTTTTGAGATGGAATCTCTGTCTGTCGCCCAAACTGGAGTGCACTGATTGGTGCGATCTTGGCTCATTGCAATCCCTGCCTTCCAAGTTCAACGGATTCTCCTGCCTCAGCCTCCCAAGTAGTTGGGATTTACAAGTGTGCACCACCGCGCCCAGCTAATTTTTGTATTTTTAGTAGAGACAGGGTTTCACTGTATTGGCTAGGCTGGTCTTGAATTCCTGACCTCAAATAATCTGCCTGCCTCGGCCTCCCAAAGTGCTGGGATTATAGGCGTGATGCTTTTTCTATTCAAGTCTTATAGGTCTGTATTTATTGAATTACATAGTACATGCCAGGCACAGCTTCCAGGTAGCTTTATGTACATTATATCACTTTATTCTAATAACACCTATGAATTATCCTCACTTAACAGATGAGGGAATGGAAGTACAGAGAGGTCAAGCAATTTGTCCAAAGTTGCACAGCTAATAAGCTGTGGTGTTGATTAGATGTTGTCAAGGAGAGCCAGGTAAAGAAAGAGGTGTGGCGGGGGGGGTCAGCAATGCTGACTGGGAGAAAGAGGTGAGAGTTAAACATGCCATGTGGCTCTTAGACTTGTTTCAATGTACGGCAATAAATACCATCATGTAATGCTTCAACATTTTTTGCTCTTGTTTTTGAGACAGGGTCATGCTCTGTTACCCAGATTAGAGTGCAGTGGCACAATGAAGGCTCACTGCGGCCACCACCTCCTGGCTCACACTATCCTCCTGCCTCAGCCTCTGCTTAAACATTAGAACTAAAGATCAGTATCCTATACCATTTTGCTCCCTTGCTTGCCAAATCATATTCCTCCTAACCGCTGACTTAATCATTTATTTCAAATGGGTCAGATTTAAAAGGAATAAAATAATACACTCACTTAGGATGAAAATCAGGCCTGAACCCTTCAGGGAGCTGTAATTCATCCATATTTTCTGAATTCTTTGAAGAGGCATTATCTATAGAAACAGGCATTTTTGTACCATTATTCAACAGATGACAATATTCCTATAAAGTATGGTCATACAGGTTAAAGAAATTAAAAACAATAGGAAAAAAACTCCTTAATAAAAACTGGCATAACAATCATATGAAACATGAAAATACTATTGCTCTAGTTGACCAAGGCCCTTTCTTCAGTTATCTATGCTTTTCCTCATAGTGCAGCCACTAAAACAAAAACATGAGTAGCTATTCTGTTTCTATGAAAACCAATGATATAAATCCTGTTCATATTACGTTCCCACAAGGTCATAAGTGCAGTGCACGGTCTATGAAACTTGGGAAGCCTTTGGGAATGCCAACAGTAAGGTGACTTAGCCCACCGAGAACTAAAGCTAGCTCTGCAACACTCAGTTACATCTCCCCCACCTCCAGAAGCTCTTCAATAAAATGGGGGAATAAGTGAGAAGTGTTTATTATAAACTTCACATGAGCTTGTGTGTTTAAGGAATAAGGAGTAATGCAGTGAAGTCAAATTTCATTTATTAAGACAAGGAAAATTAGAATGAGTCAAAATTTTAAATGGGAGGTTTCACTTTTAAACAATTTCTTCTGGAAAAACATTTTCTGATGACCTTGGACTTTAGGGAAAAATGAAAACAGGTTACCAGAACTTACTAGGAGTACTTTCTTCTTTCCTAAGAAACTGTAATGCTTTTATTTGCTGAGATATTGTTTTAATCCACTGAGTCAGATTTGGTTGGTCTGAAAAATTTAACCTGCTAGAAAAGATTTAGAGAGTATTTAGTGTTTTATTATTGTTCCTTAAGATACAAAAGACTCCTTAAATGATCATAGGCATATTTTAGACACACTCCAAATATTAAAAACAAAAAGGATAAGGGAAAATTTGTTGCCTTAAAAAAAATCAGGATATTGGCCAATGGAAATGAATACATTATTTGTCAATATGATGGTAATAACACTGTATTAAAAATCTCATTCTGGAATTTGCTAAAATTTCTTAAGTATCACAATCACCATCACTATTAATATCTACCATGTGCTTATTATGTTACAGGCAGTTAGTAAATCATTTTACTGTAACTATCCTATGGTATTAGATTTAACCCTCAAAATATCCTACATTTTGTTTTAGGTTGTATTATTATTTGCACAGGTTGTATTCCTATATTGTTTGTATAGGTTGTATTCCTATATTTTGTAATAGGTTGTATTATTGTCCCCATTTTACAGATGAGGAACCTGAGGTTTAGAGCTATGTAACTTGACTAAGGCCAAATAAGGGACAAAGCTAGCATTCAAACTTGGCTCTGTCAGATTCCAAAGCTTGTGTTCTTTTTATGACTGTATTTAAATATGACTAAACCATAATAGAATCTCATGGGCAAAAATCATAAATGGACCAATAAAGTGACAGGGGAAATCCAACAAGGGTGATTTCTTCTTATACACAGTTAATCTCAATCTAACAATAATTAATTTATTTATCAGTTCAAATGCAGGTAAGTCAGTACCATGATATTCTTTTATAATTAAAAAGCATGAGCTTATACTCAAATCTAATATTTTAAGAACATTTGTGGTAGCATAGATTAAGACACCACAATTTTTAATTCCTAAAACTGACAAGAAAAAACTGACTTTGCTTTGAACTGAATTCAAGTAACAACACAGAAATGGATCATTTATATTCACATAACTTAATATTTGTGCATGCAAGGTAGATAGCGTAATTCTACATCGAGAAATGAAATTCAGATTTGAATAGCAGACATTATCAAATCCATATTTGAAATGACTGTGTCCAATACTCTTAACTAAAAACATCCAAAAAATTATGAAATTACATTTTCCATTTTCTTTTTTTAGTTTGCTAGACAAATTCTAAAAGAGCTAAAAATATGGAACACTTTGCGAATTTGCGTGTCATCCTTGTGAAAGGACCATGCTGATCTTCTATCATTCCAATTTTAGTATACGTGCTGCTGAAGCAAGTACTTATTTTATTTTTGAGACAGGGTCTTGCTGTTACTCAGGCTGAAGTGCAATGGCAAAATCAAAGCTCACTGCAGCCTTGACCCAAGTGAGCCTCCCACCTGAGTCTCCTAAGTAGCTGGGACTATAGGCACACGCCACTACATCCAGCTAACTTTTTATTTTTTGTAGAGACTATGTTGCCTAGGCTGGTCTTGAACTCCTGGGCTCAAATGATCCTCCCACCTTTACCTCCCAAAGTGCTAGGATTATAGATGTGAGCCACAACGCCCAGCTGAGATTTTCCGTCTAAAATATACCAGAAGATTTTCACTTTTTGCCTGGTTCTTAAAACTATGAATGGCCTGCAAATTGCAAAGAGTTTTATTCAAATTTTAGACTGTCCTATAAAGTCAGTTTGAGCTGTTCCATATCCCCCTACCAGTTACTGAGTATCTCTTGAAAAGAGTATGGGAGATAGTCAAAGTAGGGTCCCTAGAAATAAACCAGATGCTTGGTTTTCACGAATACATAGGAATTTTATAGCTTAGAAACTGTTAATTTTTGGCCTGTTCCTCTCTAAAAACTGGAATCATATTCCACAGATCTGCTAGAAGAAATGACTAAAATTTGAAAAATATCTGGAAAACACTATGCAATTGTCTAGACTAGGTTTTCCTTCCTAATTTATTATTTCATTATCTTCAAAGCAAACTATTGCTCTGTTATAAGTTGTCATAAGCCAAAACTTACTTGTTAAAAATATTTCTCGGAGGAAGTAGCAGAGGAATAACAGTGTTACTCAAGCATTCACAAAGCGGGCAAAGGAATTCTCCGTTTTCTACATCATAGCTTGTATGTAAGCGTAATCTCTGTTGCCTTCGCTGTTCTTTAGCTTGAACGGAATCAAAATACCTTTACAATTAGAGAACATGAGGTATCAAAACAATGGTAATTTATATAAATGACAGCCAAAAGCTTCAACATTTTAAATAGTTTGTTTCCACAAATAGTTCAAAAATGAAAATCTTTTAACACCATTATTTTTAACACGATTTTTGAATGATTTTAAAATAAATTATTTTTAATATGATTTTTGAGTGATTTTAAAAATCAAAACGGATTAAAAGTTCTAAAATAGGGAAATAAAAAAAAAAGAATGCCATGTAAAAAAGCATTCACAAAGCAGCAACAAATATTTCTTGGTGCCATTGTTCTCTTGCCACTTCCCCAAGGCTGGTGGTTCTTTTGTTAGTTTGATTTTTGAGATGGCGTTTTGCTCTGTCACCCAGGCTGGAATGCAGTGGCATGATACTGGTTCATTGCAACCTCTGCCTCCTACATTCAAGCGATTTCCGTCTCAACCTCCCACGTAGCTGGGACTACAGGCATGCGTGGTGGCTATTTGTTAGAGGTAGTTCCTAACTGGGTGAGCACAGTTCTAGAGTAATAGTATTATTGTTTTGTTGGTTTTGCAGAAGCATAGAAAACTCCAAGGTAGAATTTAGGACTGTGTCATCTTATCACAGGGAGTCATTACAACTTTGGGAAGTAACAAAGCAAGAACTAACATCTTTGGAATCAAGAGTTGTCCACCCTGGACCCAAAGAAAGACAACATTACCCTTCTAGTGTTTATCCTACTGTAAAAACCCTTTTCTTCGTCCACAGACTGACACAGATAGATCCACTTCCTTCTTTGGAAGATAAAGAAGAGACTTGGATATAAAGCTAAATTTAAAAATATATCTGACATACTTTACATCTATGACAAGGCAAGCAACTTTTGCTATTTGTTAAGCAATGATATGGAATTTTTTTCTTCAACATTTTTAGTTATTTCCCCAGTTCTAGAATAAAATTTCCTGTTTTAAAAATGTTGAGCCCTTAGATAAACTTCTCTTGACAAATATTAAGAATATAAATTACCTTTGCCAACAATGGGCATGCATAATGTGCCCACAGCTACTAGTGTGTGTTCCACAAGACAAGTCAGGGTGCATGAATAATGGATCATATTTTTCTGCATTACAAAACAAAACAAAAACAAAAAGCAAAGAATTTACTATTCCTATAACAAATGTGTAACTTTAAATTGTAAAATCTTTGATAAAGACTTGTAAATTTGAAATGAAATGCTAGTTTATTCCTTTTATCTGAGATACCAATAATTTATGCAAGACCTTGGATTATTTAGAAAGCAGGACTCTAATTTTCACAATCCACAGGAAATTAATTAAACATTCTCAAACTGTAAACTGAAATTTGAATTATGGATTTAAGTATATCCAATCTTTAGAACATTTCACACTTTCAGGGCACTGAGATATTCCAATTCCTTCCATCATATCCTGAGCTCAAGGTAAAAGAGATACTCTCTTCATGGGGATGCCTTATGTACGGTCAGGGCAGCTGGGTTACAATGATCGCTAATAAAAAATGTTTTGGCAGTAATGGAGCGTTCCCTAGAGGACAGACTGCCTAACGACACTCATAGAGAATAATTATATCAGAGCCAAAGTGACAACAAAAAATATAAGCACATACCAGATCAGATGGAGAAAAAAAAAAAGTAATCCAGAGTCTTCTGTCCTGGTGCTAATTTTTATATTCAAAGGGGATGAAAAATCAAGAAAAACAGAATGGATGTCTGGCTTCTTTCGGAATTTTTTGAATTCTTTATATAAATTAGTATAATCTTAGAAATTTCCTAACACTCTAGAAAGAATTACTGCTAATTTGCTTTAATAGTTTTAATTTACTTTAACACTAGAATGGTGCAAATGTCAAAGCATTAAGAAAATCTTTTATGATATAAATTGTGAAAGCATTTAGAAAATCCACTTACAGCTAGCTAATGTTCTTTCTTCAGGAAGTAACAAATTAAATAAAATTAGCAATTTTGTCTTTGGCCTGGAATGAAATTTAAAAAGCATGTAGCTCAAATAACGTTTTTTTTTTTTTTTTTTTTTTTTTTTAAAGGCAGGGTCTTGCTCTGTTGCCCAGGCTGGAGGGCAGTGGTGTGATCCCGGCTAACTGCAACCTCTGTCTCCCGGGTTCAAGCAATTCTTGTGCCTCAGCCTCTCAAGTGCGCCTATACTCTCAAGTGCACCTTTATTACAGGTGCACGCCACCACACTCGGCTAATTTTTTTTTGTACTTTTAGTAGAGACAGGGTTTTGCCATGTTGGCCAGGCTGGTCTCGAACTTCTGACCTTAGGTGATCCACTTGCCTCAACCTCCCAAAGTGCTGGGATTACAGGTGTGAGTCACCACACCCAGCCCAAATGACCATTTTAAAGATGAAGCAGACTAATCTCTCATAAGTAGGGTGTGAACACTTTCCTAATACAGAGAAGGCAATTCTATAAGTGGCCTCTCAAGCCTCCTTTCACTCTGCAATGTGAAAGGCACTGGCTAAAGAAGTGCTCTGGGAATTCCCAAGACACAGTTCCTACTCTTAAGAAGTTAACTAGGTATTGCTGAAGCATATGCATACAGAGCACAACCTACAAGCAGAGAAATAAATGTGTCTAAGGTGGACACAATCATGTGCAGTCTGGATCTCCCTGCTTTACTCCCTCAGTTGCTGAAAGAGAGCCCTCAACTATCTGACATGGTTAACTGTATCTTAAGAACCTGCTTTGATACACAGATACATAATCTGTGGTGGTATTACTATTCTAAGTCAGAATTTGGCTCAAGGATTGCCTCTTACATAGCTAACTCTCCATTACTTTTCTCAGGAGATTCTATTCTGGCTCTATCAATAAGACAAAATAATTATTATTTCAATGTGTCAACAAATTACCAGGACTTTATAAGTGTACTGAAGGATGGGAGACTGTTAAAGGCCAAAGTATGTAATGTTATACCACAAAGAAAAGCTTTTCTTTGAATCCCTGCTATTTATCAGCTATGTGATTCAGGTATAACTTTCTGGAGTAGGTTCCACATCTGCCAAGTGGGGAATTCCTGCCTAAGTTACCTGTCAAAGACACCACCCAAGTCTATGGAGTTATTCTCAGATTTAAAAAATCTCAGTGTATCATCAACCACATTAACTGGCTGTTGTTATTAATAGGAAAGATGAGGATCTAGCTATGACTTACCTGGATCTTGAATGAATTTACTTCTGTTTTTTGATAATACAGTTGATCTCTGAACAAATGCTGCCAAGACCATCGCCCTGCTTTCCACTTTAACTTCTTGTTCCTCTTGACACAATATACATGTAACGAATTGTCTTTGTTCAGGAACCTGAGTTTGTGTGGGGCCCAGTGCTGTAAGTGTCATATCTGAAACCACAGGGCTGCAATACAAAGGTTATGAATATAATTAAGGACCCTAAAAGCTTTCTATAGAATCATAAAATAGCAGACCACAGGTATGTATATATTTAACACATGGTTTTGATAACTTGGATTGTCAAGTCTTTGGTATGTATCAAAACCATCTCTTTTAATCCTCACAGTAATCTAATATGCAACACAGATGCCACACACTCTAGGTAACTGAGTATAGTGTACTCATTCTTTCATGAATGTCCAAGGTCTTCTGCAGAAAATACCAACTAGGTGTACACAGGAATTACCCCATCTATATTCAGAGATTTCTAAGACTAAATCTTCTAAATGGAGGTCACAAAATTTACCTATGAATTCTACTAAATTACTTTAGGATTAAAAGTATACTTACAAGGAAAAAAAGCAACACTGCCCCTAGTTGAGAACAATTGGTCAAGAGATTCAATTTTTTTTACCTATTATCAAGAACAGCAGAGGTTGAGGCATCCAGTTCTAATGTCTGCTGAAAGAGTTCTTTGTTTTCATCAATAAAATGCCGCTGCATTTCAGACATCTGAGCCATGATCTTTTCTCTGCGCAATCTGGCAATCTCGGCTTTTCTCTTCCTCTCAGCTTTGTCTTTGTCTCTTGAACTCTGAAATCATGCTCCATTCAATTAGTCCATGAGTGCTAAAATGCACTTTTTTTTTTTTCCAAAGCAGAAATATCTTTATTGTAAATACCAATTTAAAAACTATTCTGTAATCTCACTTATTTAAACAAAAGACTCAAACTGACTTAACAAATTTTAAAGAAAAAAAGCAGACAAAAAATAGTTACAACATATAGAGATAAATAGTGGCACATTTCTTGGAATTTAAATGTTGTGAGAGTAACATCAACTGCCAACTTACTGCAGATAAATTTAATTTGTTCACACTGAACTTGCTGTAATTTTTTAGTATTATCACACTTTACTTTTTATACCTCTTCCATTATGGTTCCTTCTGTCTCTGCCATGGGACTGGTAGGTGAACTCTCCCTCATCTTTTTAATAGCATTAAAAGTCTACAAAAAAAAAATGAAAGTATCAGTATCTTGTATGAAACATTATCGCAATGTACACATAACAAATATTTAGTATTTCTCACAAAAAGCAGTCAATGTAGGAAATTTTACCTTTAATATCCACCGAATCATGTCTTTGTGGATTTCTAGGTAGGGAGCATTTTGTAGTGTTTCCAGCATAGCTAGTATGCTAGGAGAGTTTTTTGGCGCTTCACCAGGTTCTATGGCAGAAAAATAAAAGGCACAATAACAATAGCTAACACTTCATAGTACTTATTCCTATGCACAGGAACATAAATGCAGTTGCTTATAATACCTATTGCCCATAATTTGATTATGGCTCTACTGAAATAGAGCTTTTCAATACTTCTTGAGAATGTGACATATTTGTCCTTTACAAATAAGTTGCTAACAACTCAAATTAGTTAAGCATTCAAAAGTGACTTTTTATAGCAAATGATTATTTTAATATCCCTTTAGTAAAATTACATACAAATTTAGCCAAAAATAATTGGTGTACCTGAGATTTTACAGGTCTAAGAAAATAAATTAGCATTAAGAGGTATATATGTACAAATATATCTATTTGCTCTGACCATTGCCTTTAATAAAAACTAGATTCAGAATAAAATGAATTCCTTTCCCTAGGAATTCACTGTTTATTTGAATAAAAGAGTCACGTCCATATTTTCTATTAGTCTGCAGCCAGAAATGTTCAATTATTGATTTTCTTGATTTTGGTGTTGTCATTCTGGAAAAATGTTCCTTTTTCTTAAGAGGGGAAGAGATTGAACTATGTGATCTTTAATATCTTAGTAAATCTAAAATTTCATGGTGTGCATTAGGGATGTGACTCTAGATAAGAGAGGTTTCTTTGCAAATAAATTGTTTATCTTAATTATGTGAAATGTTTAAAGACAAATAAGAATAATGTTGAGGGAAAATGATGATTATTTAATAAAAAGGAAAGAGAAAGTAAGAGAGAACCTAATATCATTTTTTTTTTTTGAGACAGAGTATCACTCTGCCGCTCAGGCTGGAGTGCAGTGGTGAGATCTCAGCTCACTGCAACCTCCACCTCGTGGGTTCAAGTGATCCTCCTGCTTTAGCCTCCCAGCCTTTGCCACCACACCTGGTAAAGAACCTAATATGTTACAGTGATGAGTGAATGAAATTAGGGTGTATCGGCTGGGCATGGTGTTTCATGCCTGTAATTCTAATGCCTTGGGAGGCCGAGGAGGGCGGATCATGAGGTCAGGAGTTCGAGACTAGCCTGACCAACATGGGGAAACCCGGTCTCTACAAAAAATACAAAAATTAGTCGGGTGTGGTGGCTCGTGCCTGTAATCCCAGCTACTCAAGAGGCTGAGGCATAAGAATCGCTTGAACCTGGGAAGGCAGAAGTTGCAGTGAGCCGAGATTGCGCCACTGCACTCTAGCCTGGGCAACAGAGTGAGACTCTATCTCAAAAAAAAAAAAAAAAAAAAAAAAAAAAAAGAAAAGAAAAGAAAAGAAAAGAAATTAGGGAGTATTTTGTGTGGTTATCCTAAAATAAACGTACCAGAAATAAAGAAAGCAAAAAACACTGTATGAATCCATAGAAACAATATAGTAGAGAAAAAGAATAGGTAAAAACTGGCATCCAAGAATAGTCTTCAGTGGGGAAAGGTGGCTCCTCCTCTTTCTCTCATTTACTTGGATGAGGGCAAAAAGGAAAACTAGAGATGTAGCAGCAGACAGAATTCTTCCTCCCTGTCCCCTGGCAACATAACTCTCACAGTTATCGTTTAGAAAGAAATGGCACTGAACACAGTTACAGAAATAATCCTTTTCAATCAAAGCATTTATAAACTCCTATCGTAGCACCATAAATTCATTTAAAAACACCTCAGTGAATGGCTGACTACAGGTCTGAGGCAGGGAAAGTACAAGATGAGCTTGGGCATCTTTTGGGCCAGAAAGTGAGGTGGTATTCAAACACTAATGGGGCTGAGTGAAAAGGAGACAGAAGTTGACTAAATAAACTTCCACTGACCAAAATGGGCATAATTTGAGCATCAAAAGGAAAAGTGACTATAAAACACTGAATAAAAATCCATGAAAAATATTTTTAAAAACTCTAAACAAAAAAACGTTCAAAGTTGCCACAATTGCAGGGAACTATCAGACCAATGGCTGATTCTGAAAATTAATAAATAAAAAGTTTTTCTTTGAGATGTGAAATATTATGTCTATAACAAATGGTTCAAGAAGGTATATAAATATAAATGCAAATATAGCAAACTATTGACTCTAGGTAGTAGGTATATGGATGTTTGCTGCACAATTCTTTCGACTTGTCTGTAGGTTTGAAATTTCTAAAATAAAAAGCTAGAAAAACTCCCTGGCTTTCTGTTAAAAACTCACATTTCTTTATATGAAATGACAATCTAATCCCCTATAATTTTTCTTTATTTTCATTACTGTAGAATCTTATGGCAACCACAGCTGACTCTAACTTTGAACTTAGCCCTAGGTATTTTTATAAAAATATGTCAGGGTTTAATACAGTACCTTTACTACACAGATGAGTACATATAGCCTCATATATTTGGATTAAATATTACCCTTTAGAATCTATATGATTAAATAAGTGGTTAAGTGATTTCTTAAAATCACTTATATTTTGAGTTAGTTTAGTAAAAAGCATATGTACATACTTGATATCTTCTGAGTGAAGGCAAATGTTACTACATGCTCTTCCGTGACATTCTCTAAATGTTGCTTTTCTTCTTGTAGTGCCATTCCAATTAAATGTAACACCTTGAATAAAATGTTTTGTAACTTTTAGCAATAATTAAAAAAAATCAAGCACATATTTTTTATAAGAAATAGTAAAAAAGAATTATTGAAAAAGATAAATCAAACTATTAAACACTAAATGCAATTAAAAACAATCTGAAGTACTAATTTTTTTTTTCTTTTATTTGAGATAGAGTCTTGCCCTAACACCCAGGCTGGAGGGCAGTGGCGCCATCTCAGTTCACTACAACCTCTGCCTCCCGGATTCAAGCAATTCTCCTGCCTCAGCCTCCCAAGTAACTGAGTCTACAAGCATGTGCCACCATACCCGCTAATTTTTGTACTTTTAGTAGAGATGGGGTTTCATCATATTGGCCAGGCTGGTCTTGAATGTCTGACCTCAAGTGATCCACCTACCTCAGCCTCCCAAAGTGCTGGGATTACAGGCATAAGCCACCATGCCCGGCCTTGAAGTACTAATTTTTATTAAATGAAAAGACTGAGGTTCATTTTCTAATAAAGAATTATTGGCAAGGAAAATAAAATTTTCTATTTCAATGAGAAAGAAATTTCAATTGCAAATTCTTAGGGTAAGCTAAAATTACCACCAGCTGTGACCAGCAATTCATGTAATAGATAATTTTCAGTTTTATTCTATACCTATACTACAGACTTAAAAAAACCTGCAAGAATCAGTGGTCAAATAATTATAAAGCTAAAAGTATCTACCATGTAATTATCCAGTCTATGACACTACCTAGTTTATTTTCTCTAAGGACTAAATCTTCATCATTTGAAAAAGACATACTTTTATCTCTGCTGCCATATCATTACCAGACTTCTAAGAGAGTGTATCAACCTACCTGTTTTTTTACTGCTTTTATCCCATCCCCCAGTTTTTTTGTTTTTTGATATGGAGTCTCCCCATGTTGCCCAGGCTGGAGTGCAGTGGCACGATATCGGCTCACTGCGACCTCCGCCTCCCAGGTTCAAGTGATTCTCCTACCTGAGCCTCCCGAGTAGCTGGGAGTACAGGCATATGCCGCGATGCCTGGCTAATTTTTGTATTTTCAGTAGAGACAGGGTCTCACCCTGTTGTACAGGCTGGTCTCGAACTCCTGACCTCAAGTGATACACCTGCCTTGGCTTCCCAAAGTGCTAGGATTATAGGAGTGGGCCACTGAGCCTAGGCTCAGTGTTATGTCCCAGTTTTTGAAGGAGATATGTGTGGGGTGTCTCTGTATCTTTCCCTCCACATGGGATGACTGTGGTTGTCAGAGACTTGGAAGAACTAGGTGACATAATGCAAATGTACATGTAAGGCAAATACTGTTCACACCTCTTTTCTCCATTATTTCCCACAAATCTTTTGTTCATATAATGCTGACAGTATAAGACAGCTAGTACACCAGAGCTCCATGCTTTTACACTTTAAATATGCTTACAGATAAATCTAAGGGCATTATAAGAATACATACATCTTAGGCAGTGAGACAGAAAGAAAGAATGTTAGCTGTGGAGGAAGGCTCCAAAATTTGAATCTGAATCCTGGTTTTACTGCTTTCAAGCTATTAATATATTCTCTCAGAGAAGGCCTCTGAGCTGATGTCATCATCTTTAACATTGGAAAAAACAGCTTCCCTCTATAGTTCTGAGGATTACAAACACTGTATACAAAGTGCTTAACATGGCCAGGCACAGTTGCTCATGCCCGTAATCCCAGCACGTTGGGAGGCTAAGGCAAGTGGATCACCTGACATCAGAAGTTTGAGATTAGCCTGGCCAACGTGGTGAAACCCTGTCTTTACTAAAAATACAATAAATCAGCTGGGCGTGGTGGTGAGCACTGGTAATCCTAGCTACTAGGGAGGCTGAGGCAGGAGAATTGCTCTAACCTGGGAGGCAGAGGTTACAGTGAACCAAGATCACAGCATCGCACTCCAGCCTGGGTGACAAACAGCAAAAAGGAAAAAAAAAAAAGTGCTTAGCATGGAATAAGGCATAGCGTAGGTATTCTGTTTAATGAATAATTATTATATCACTTAGTAGTTGAATAACATGGGAAGTTAATGGAACATCACTGAAACTTGGCTTCCTCATCTAACAACGGTAAAAATGTATCTAGTCACAGGAATCTTGTTTGAAACCAATGAGATAATGTAAGAATGACTTACATTAAAGTAAAATACAAACAAGGGCCCAGGCATGGTGGCTCATGCATGGAATCCCAATACTTTGGGAGGCTGAGGTGGGAGGACTGCTTGAGTTCAGGAATTCGAGACCAGCCTGGGCAACATGGCAAAACCTTGTCTCTACCAAAAATAGAAAAATTAGCCAGGTGTTGTGATGCATGCCTGTAATCCCAGCTACTTGGGATACTGAAGTGGAGGGATCACTTTGAACCCAGGAGGCAAAGGTTGCAGTGAGCCAGGCAGAGGTTGCAGTTAGCCAAGATTGCACTGCTGCACTCCAGCTTCCTGGGTGAACGAGCCAGATCTTGTCTCAAAAAACCAAAAACAACACAAACAAGGTTCCAGAGCCACTTAACTAGCTATAGAACTGTAAGTCTCTGTCAGTTTCTTCAACTACAAAATAAGAATATGGATGATTCAAAAAAAATTTTTGTTTTAGAAAATAATTTGATTAGATACATATATAAAAGATCACACATTATATCGATATCAGAGTACTACATACATACAGACCAGGACCAAGCAAGAAGAGAAAGATTGCCCAATGGGACTGAAGTAATAACAACCATGTGGCATAGAAAAATCTGTCTGGCGCTTGTTTTCACTGTCAGACACAAAAGCTGTAACAACATATCCAAGTTAGGAAAACACAATACATTTTGGCCTGGTTTTCCTGTGTATGGATACAGACAAGAATATTTTGCTTGTACTACAAAATACTAAAATATAAATAACAAATGTCTTCAAACCTACCCTTTGCAGCATGGACTCTGACCAGGCATATCCATTATGTTCCACAGCCCATTGCAGAATTGTTCCCATGATGCACAACATGACATCTGACTGCAAAATGTTAACCAGGCTTGCAAACAGAGGGCAGAATGGAGGCAAAACCGGAGGTGGAAGAGCTGAAAATACAGGTGTTATTATTGGTTTCTTTTATAGAACATGCTTTAAAAACCATCCCTTTATTACTTCTGATAGTTTTAACTGAAGAATATTCATTAATGCACACCTTAAAGCTATTATTTTACCTTCTCAAGGTCAAATGCGTAAAAAGAGCCACATAAGTAGCAGCAGTACAAAAGTCTGTCTTTTTCCCTAGGAAGTTCTTAAGATCTGAGATAAAATCAACCCAGAGGAGACTTAGTACAAACTATTTCTATGTTAACATAGTTATTATTCCTTTGAATAGGAGGTTGTTCACTAGGAAAGCTTACATTCAAATCTTTCATTCCACCAAGGACAATCATCATAGTTAATAGAAAACAATGTTTAACCAGTAAAAAAGATGGGCATGAAATTTTTGGAAAAGTTAAAAATACCTGTATCCTCTCTATTTTGTCTTTTCAATTTCCGTTGGGCTTCTTCTGCCTAATAAAAATAAAGTTATTTGGATTGGGAATTAGTAATACAAAACATATCTAAAACTAGTGCCATAAGTTCATCTTTGTTGTATTATTTTCTTTTTTTTAATCTTTTCTGGCCAATCTTTGATAAAATCTTTTCTTTTCTTTCTTTTTTGAGACAGTCTTGCTGTGTTGCCCAGGCTGGAGTACAGTGGTTCAATCTCAGCTCACAGCAGCCTCTGACTCCTGGGTTCAAGCGATTCTCCTGCCTCAGCCTCCCAAGTAGCTGGACTATCAGGCACCCACCACCATGCCTGGCTTATTTTTGTATTTTTAGTAGAGATGGGGTTTTCACTATGTTGGCCAGGCTGGTTTCGAACTCCTGACCTTGTGATCTGCCTTGGCCTCCCAAAATGCTGGGATTACAGGTATGAGTCACTGTGCCTGGCCTTTTTTTTTTTTTTGAGATGGAGTCTCGCTCTGTCACCCAGGCTGGAGTGCAGTGGCGTGATCTCAGCTCACTGCAACCTCCAGCTCCTGGTTCAAGCAATTCTCCCTGCCTCAGCCTCCCAAGAAGCTGGGATTTACAGGCACCCACCCACTACAACCAACTAATTTTTGTGTTTTCAGTAGAGGTGGGGTTTCCCCATGTTGGCCAGGCTGGTCTTGAACTCTTGACCTCAGGTGATCCACCTGTCTCAGCCTCCCAGGGTGCTGAGATTATAGGCATAAGCCACCATGTCTGGCCAAGGATGAAAATCTATAATCAGAAAATAATACAACACAGGCCAGGTGCGGTGGCTCACACCTGTAATCCCAGCACTTTGGGAGGCTGAGACAGGTGGATCACCTGAGGTCAGGAGTTCAAGACCAGCCTGGCCACCATGGCGAAACCGCATTTCTACTAAAAATACAAAAATTAGCTCAGTGTGGTGGCACACACCTGTAATCCCAGCTACTTGGGAGGATGAGGCAGTATAATTACTTGAACCTGGGAGGCAGAGGCTGCAGTGAGCAGAGATCATGTCTGCACTCCAGCTTGGGTAATAGAGTGAGACCCTGTCTCAACAAAAAAGAAAAAAAAAATTTATCCTTAATGTTCTAGTCCTCCCCCAAATTGATACATTAAGGCTAAATTTTTTTCAACTAGAAGAATCTCTAAATGAGTTATTACTTTAAATTGGAAGGGAAACATGTACAACCCAAAACCAAGAAAACTTATTTAGGTTTGAAATCTATGACTTCATCAAAAACTAAATAAAAACTTTAAGTTTTAATGCTGTTTATTGAAAAGGCATTTTAAGAGAAGACTACTAAAAGGCAATTTTTTTTTTTTTTTGAGATAGGGTCTTACTCTCATCATTCAAGCTGGCGTGCAATCACAGCTCACTGCAGCCTTGGCCTACTGGGCTCAAGTGATCCTCCTATCTCAGCCTCCTCAGTAGCTAGGACAACAGTTGCACAACATGACTCCTGGCTAATTTTTGTATTTTTAGTAGACTAGGGTTTCACCAGGTTGCCCAGGCTGATCTCAAACTCCTGAGCTCAAGCGATCTGCCTGCCTCAGCCTCCCCAAGTGCTGAGATTATAGGCATGAGTCACCATTCCCTGCTAAAAAGGCAAAATTTAATTACCTAGGAACAATTAGAAAAACTGCATGTATCTCTATGAAAAAGCATGCTAAATAGCACCAATTCTGAAATGTGTGTAAAATGGATTAACTGATTATAATGCAGGTTGAAAATCTGTTGTCAAAAACTACACCCATATATACATAGAGAGGTATATATCATACAGATTTTATATATGTATGCACAAAATGCTAGGGGGAAACTCCAAAATGTTAGGTGATGGTATTTTAAGTAACTTCTGCTTTCTTCTTTATATTTTATCTTTCCCAAATTTCCTACAATGAAAATGTATCCTTTTTCAATCTCTAAACAGTAAAAAGTTGTTTAGGAGAAAAAAATCCAAGCCAGATACAATGCTGCATGCCTGTAATCCCATCTACTCAAGAGGCTCACATGGAGGATTGCTTGAGCCAAGGAGTTTGAGGTCGCAATGCTCTATAATGGCACTATGAACAGCCACTAAACTCTCGCCTGGGCAACAGGGTGAAACCCCATCTCTTAAAAACAATTCAACCCTTCCCTGCTACATTTTAAATTTTCCCAATTACCTTGGACTGTTCTGCCCTCGAAAAGTGATAGAAATACAAGTTGAACTCTTTGGCACATTCTGGTTTCAGTTCATACATGCCTCGTCCTGTTAATCCAGGTTTCCTATGAAAGAAAGGACCTTAGAATATTATTACTAAAGTCGCACACTAATTTATGAGAGTCTTGGATGTTAGAACAAGAAAGCAGAGCTCTCATATACTGCTGGTGAGTGTTAAGTTACAACTATTTTCAGTGTGTTGATTTGGCAATCTAAATCCAAATTCTACATGCATCCATTTTATTTAGCACACCCACTTTGAATTTATCCTAACTGGACAAGTGAACCTGATGGGCACTGCAGTGGCAACAATTAAAAAGTCTAACAATGAGAAACGGTAAGTTACAACATCTCTAAACAATTGAACACCATTAACAGTGATGATAATTTCTCTATTGTCACATGTAAAGACAACTATGTTAAGTTTTATTAAATGGAAAAAAGCAGGTACACTATTGGGGTTTACAGAATTTTCCTAATCAAGTTATAAAACCTAGAAGCCAAATGAGACAGTTTTAAAAACAGAAATGACACCAAGTTAAAAACAAGGGACAGACTGGAGAAAAGTACTTACGATGTATTAAATAAGAATTGATATTTCTAGTATATAAAAACACTTATGAAACAATAAGATAGGGACAAACAACCATAAAGGAAAATGCATTAAAGTATGAAAAAACATAAATGGCCAATTAGCACATAAATAGATGCCCAACTTCACTATTAGAGTCATGCAAATTAAAATAAGGTACTGTTTCCACCCATCTAATGTGTAGAAATTAAAAGACTGCTCATATTAACGTGTTGACAGAGTTGCAGGGCACTCTTCATACACTGCTAGCCAGAGTGTAAATTGCTGACTTTTTTGGGACTGCAATTAGGAGGTATGTATCAAAATGTAATACAAACTTTCATTTCGATCTACCTAATCTCAAAAACACGTTCACAAAGATACACTTGTTAGCGCTATATGTACAAGGGTGTTCAATATTTGTTTATAAGAGAAAATCTGGAAATTATGTATTACACTAATAGGGAAGAGGTTAGATACATTACAGTACATGACTACAAAGAGGTGAAAAAGCTCAAGCCTATAATACTAGCACTTTGGGAGGCTGAACTGGGCTGGATCACTTGAGGTTAGGAGTTCGAGACCAGTCTGGCCAACATGGCAAAACCTCATCTACACTAAAAATAAAAAAATTAGCCAGGTGTGGTGGTGGGCGCTTGCAGTTCCAGCTACTTGGGAGGCTGAGGCAAGAAGATTGCTTGAACCCAGGAGGTGGAGGTTGCAGTGAGCCAAGATCATGCCACTGCACTCTAGCCTGGGTGATAAAGCAAGACTCAAGTGAAAAAGGATGAAGTATGCCTATATGTACTGACGAAACATATTATGTAAAAAACAAAAAACCCCAGAAAAAACAAAAACCCCTCAAAGACACAAACATATGGAAACATCCCATTAAAGTTTAATTTTAAAAAAGGTTATAGAATAGTAAATATAAAATAACCATTTTTTTTGTTATAAATATGTGTTCCAAGTATAGAAAAAAAATGTAGAAAGATATACGTCTAAAAATAATAGAAATCATTTGAATGGTTGGATTACAGGTAATATTTTTTCCAAAAGCAAGTATTGTCTTTATAACCAACAAAAAATAAAGACACTATCTTCAAAAATTTACAGTGTATTAAAAAAAAATGAAGACATTGTCATTGGGATAGGAAGCAAGGAAAAAAACAGGCTTAAGAAACTGCCTCAACTACTTTAAGGGTATAAACCAGTTTACTGATTGTGAAAGACTGCTTAGGAATTTTCTCCCACAATTTAGGCAGTACATTCATATGGAAATAAAAGAAAGCAGTTTTGGCCAGGTGTGGTGGCTCACACCTGTAATCTCAGCACTTTGGGAGGCCGAGGTGGGTGGATCACAAGGTCAGGAGTTTGAGACCATCCTGGCCAACATGGTGAAACCCCGTCTCTAATTTCTAAAAAAAAAAAAAAAAAAAGAAAGCAGTTTTAAGAAATTACAATGCCTTTACTTAGATCACTGCTGAGGTTAATTTTTACTATTTGAAACTATCAGCTATGAACACCTATTCTGAATGTGATGAAAACCTTCATAATGTTTATGTTGCTGAGCATAGGGCAAGATCAGAAAAGTGAAATGTCAGTGAGAAATCTCATTCAGATCTATAATTTGAAAATGTCTGTCACTGTCTGAAAGGTGCAACTTCATTCTCAGTTCCATCAAAGAAAACACTCTAAGAAAAATGAATGTACTGGAAAAATAAAAAAAAGAACGTGAAATAATAGGAAGTAAACTCACTTGAAATGGGCAACTGCTTCGATTACACTCTCCATGCCAGTTTCCTTGTTCTCCTAAAGGTACAGGACACAAGTGTGTTTCACGTTAATGATAACTGCTAGCACTCAGCACTGTGTTTTATCCCACTGACCCTCATAATAACCTGAGGGATACACCTTATCTCCATTTTTACAGATGAGGATTCCATAGCAAATACAATGATTAATACAAAACTAGACACACTTACTTGGTAAGCTTATGTTCATTTAAATTGATACATTATTTTTAAATACATAAAACAGATAAAACTTGATGATTTTTAAAAAGTCACTAACATATGGAATCAAGGTTAAGAGCTTTCTAAAAGGAATTAAATGAAAATTAAAGTATATAAAACATTTAAAAAATTTATGTGAAATACTTTTGGTATTTTACAAAATAGTTGCACTAATTTCTTGTCTATATTTTCAGTACAACAGCACTTCCCAAATCATATCTCACTCATGACAAGATATTAATAGGAATTCTGTGAATAAATAATTCTTTAAAATGTTTGGGAAATACAGTTACAATCACTTTATATAAGGTTTAAACCACTTTAAAAATGCTTTTTGAAATTTTATTGTTCCTTAAAGTTTAGGCTAAATTATAACTGATTCCTAACTGAACAACTTGGGATTCATTTCTTGCATTAAAGAAGTACAAGTAATTTTTATCTTGACTAGATATTTAGTGACATTAAGAAATTATTCATTATTTGGCAAGGCGTGGTGGCTCATGCCTGTAATCCCAGCACTTTGGGAGGCTGAGGTGTGTGGATCACTTGAGATCAGGAGTTCGAGACCAGCCTGGACAATAGGGCAACAGCCTGTCTCTACTAAAAATACAAAAATTAGCCAGGCGTAGTGGTGCGTGCCTGTAATCCCAGCTACTTGGGAGGCTGAGGCATGAGAATCGCTTGAACCCAGGAGGCGGAGTAAGCCAAGTAAGCTTACTTGCAGTAAGCCAAGAATGTGCCATTGCACTCCATCCTGGGCGATAGAGAAAAGACTGTCTCAACAACAACAACAACAAATATATATAATACTTATATTTATATAGATATATGTTATATATATCTACATAAAATGTCTATATAAAGTATATATTATATATAAAATATGTTATAAAATACAGATATATATAAATTACTGCTGTTTCAAAAATTGTGATAATATAGTTTTTTTTTCAGAGTCCTCATTTTTTAGATCAGAGTTTTTCAACCTCAGCACTATTGACGTTCAGATGAGATAATTTTTTTGTGGGGGGTTGTCCTTGGTATTGCAGGATGTTTAGCAGTATCTCTGGCCTCTACCCACTAGATATCATTAGCATCCTACATCTGGGCCTGAGTAGTGACATTCCTAGATGTCCCCTGGGGGGCAAAACTGTCCCAGTTGAGAATCAGTGTTTTAGTTAAATATAGTCCTATTTATAGATGAAATGGTAAATCTAGTATTCTCTAGGAAATAATACAGTAGGGCACAGAGGTCAGTTGGGGTATAGATGAAACAAGACTGGCCATCAGTTGAAGGTGGTGATGGGTTTGTTATACAGTTTTTATCTCTATAGATGTTTAAAATATCTATAATACAAAGTTTAAAAGTATTACTATGCAACAAAGATAAGATGGGTTGAAATCCCAGAAAAATAAATGTTAATTAAGGTTGAAAGTTTCAATCTATTTTTCAAATTAAGGTAAACATTTTGAAAAGCCTCAATGAAAATAAAATCCCTTTCCAATTGTAAGGGTTGAATTTCTGAAAAGTCCCATGGCTGAAAAACAGGTTGGTGAGAAACTTATGACCCCTGGAAGGAAAAACAGTTGCAATTTAACCTATGAATGTCCTTGTCACTATTATTTTACATTCACCAAAATAAAACAAGGGCACCTCATTAAGAGTCTCAGCTGGGAGTGGTGGCTCACATCTGTAATCCCAGCACTTTGGGAGGCTCAGGTGGGTGGATCACCTGAGGTCAGGAGTTCGAGACCAGCCTGGCCAACATGGTGAAATCTTGTCTCTACTAAAAATACAAAAATTAGCTGGGCATGGTGGCAGATGCCTATAATCTCAACTACTTAGGAGGCTGAGGCAGGAGAATTGCTTGAACCCGGGAGGGGGAGGTTGCAGTGAGTCTCTGGAGGCCAAGAAGGAAAAAGCTTTGGAAAACATTATTTATTTTACTCAACATAGGTGCGTAGGTACTTCTGACTCCCTTCCTTAATATACTAGGTTATAAAGCATTATCTATACCCATGGCAATTTTGCACTAAAGACCCAATGATGACCTGTTTCTATGTGGTACAGACATTAGTTCTAAGGTTCAAGCTTACTTTTTTTTTTAGTGTTCTTATGTTCTTCAATGCTTTATTGGAACAGATTCTATTCCTATTCTGTTTTCTACTCCTATTCTCTTTTTCTAATTATTTATAATAAGAGTGACTGGAATTATACACATCCCATAATGATAGATTTTACAATTGTAAGAAAGGTATATAGAAGTAAATCTATACATACTAGACTGACAGGCAGGGAAAAGTTTCTACAATTTTCTTTTTAGAAATGTAGGTACTTACATCTTCTGGTAAAGATTTTACCAACTCACTATGAGCCATAGGCTTGATACTCAACTGATGGATAATCTCTCGCTTGATTTCATCTGTAGCATTTACCTGTCCAACTCCAGGACTAAATCTCTCTCCTGTCAAAAATGAAAAAGTATATATACACACATTTAACATAATCACAATACTCTTGTGATATATACTTATAATTAATGTAGCATGTTATATTTCTCTAAGTCTCTCTGAGCAATGAGAAAGCAAGGACTGTTCTGGCAATACGCCAGGGAGAGAGCAGCTCCTGATCAGACTTCTGCGTCTTAAACCCAACATGTGAGTGCATGCTTTAGGCAGTGGAGAGAGCTCTCGTGCGGTTTCAAAAGAATGGGATCAGAAGTGTGGGAAGGGATTAAATGTAGTCAAGGAGACTGCATTTACCCTATTCTCCTTGTGGGAGCAAGAAGGGAGAGCCTTCCTTTCCCCTTCTATCTAGTGGCAAATAAAATATCAACTTTGGAGACCTTCTTCATTGGTTATCATCTCCTGACAGTAGCCAGGATTCTCTGCTCTATGCACTATAGGGGGTCTAAAACAGTATTAAAGACAGAAAATATAGATAATAAGGAAAGAAATTCACATCTGTTAGCCACAGGTCTCCATTAGCTTGGAATTGCTGTATCTGAAGTCAAGAAGAAGACACTTTTGTACCTCAAACCCAGGGAGAAAAACATAGTTAAGATATAAAGTAAGAGTAAATAGATCTTAAATATCCTATTCCTTGCTTGCTAAATTCTCCTGTCCCCACCAGACCACCACCTTGCAAAACACAGGGTCTTCCAGTTTATTCTTCTTCAGTAGTTGTATTTTTTCCTTCTTCCAAAACACCACAGTGCTGTTACAGCTGTGACACACTGCTGTCACAGTGCTGTTATAGTAACCAGAGGGGAGAAAAAGAGGAATATTCCAATTCACTTCCCCTGAGTATTCTCAAAACATGGGAAACAGGTCAGAAATTCCAAACTATGTGCTACTATAAACTTCAATGTAATAAATGCTTCCAACAATTTAAACTTACCAACAAGCATTATAATGAGGTATAGCATTTCTTCTATTAGAGTATTGTTCTGCTGAACAACATCCTATAACAAGTGAGGGAAGATAAAGTTCAGAGATAAGAACAGGCATATCATATAATCACAGAGGATTAACATATTCAAAAAGAAGAAAAGATGCTTCATTAGCAATGTGCTGTGGTTTCATAAAACATGGTCTTACCTTATGGGTAATCTCAGAACTAAATCTTTTTCCATAGTCTGGAGTACTGAAAATCTGATAAAGTTCAAAGCGGCTGAGCATGATCATCAGGAAATGATTTGGATCCATCATGGAGACACCTGTCTTTTTTTTTTTTTTTTTTAATGTTTGAGATAAAGGAAAAGAGAAAGGTCAAAGGGGCCACTAAACATTAGTGAGAGATAGTTTGGCCTGCACAAGAGAAAGCAGTTTACCAATCCTAAAAGGTTCATCAATCCCAACAAAAGATAAAAACCCATTTAGCCTCAATCCCTACTTGTGGTAGCTGCCAAGTGTGGAAAGGAATCTAAATTGGTAAAACAAAACACAAACAAACAAATAAAAAAGCCCCAAACCTAAGTCCACACAGCAGAATAACATGGACCATGAGTTCTCTTTCCTTCTAGTGCCTTGAAATAATTGTATTCCTGTGAATTCAGTTCCAAAATTTTATTCTGGGGTTCTCTGATCACTGTCTGGACTCAGGGAAATGTGGTATGTTAATTAACTTCCTAGTATTTTAAAAATATAGATCATATTAAACTATTATCAGAATCTCTCAACCTATTTTTTTCTGGTAAGCATTACACTAACTGAAATGACAGCTTTTAAATATTAGTTTCAATTCTCTTTTAATTCCATCTGTATAAATTATAAATCAACCTAGATTTTAATTTGTTTTGAACTAATAATTTTTTGAAATATATATTTCTTGACTTTATTTTTCTGTAATGACTAAATCCATTCAGTAGTAACAGAGAACTACTACTATGTGACAAGCACTATGCAAGGCAAAAAGGACAGAAAAAGAAAGAAGATAAACTACTATGGTTTGGTGGGGTGCGGGTAGTATGCTGAAGAGTAAATAGTCATCACAATTCAGGGTTGTGAGTGCTTGTCAGGGCTAAATACCATGCTAGGGGGCTCACAAAAGGGACATGTAAGCCAAGTGTTAGTGTGTCAGGGAAGGATTCCTGGAGGAAGGGATGCTAAAGTAAACACAAAGACAAGCAGGAAAATAAGTTAGCTAGGTAAATGGAAAAGGAAGGGGGGGATAACTTAGGGAGCAAAAGAAATAAATATGGAGAGTTTAAGATTTATGAGAATATGGCAAATGCTGGGAACTTCAATGTAGTTAAGTATCGAAATCCTTGAAAATTAGTTTAAGGGGTTTAAAGTAAGAGGTAAAATTAGTTAAAGAACCAGAGGACAACGAAGGTATATGACTTTAGCAACTAGGTGGACTGTGGAACAATTCACCGAGGTAGGGAACTGAAGACAGGAAGAAGGTATGGAGGAAATATGAGGAGTTATTCTGAACACGTTTAATCTGAAGTATGTCTAGGAAATACAGATGGAAATGATCTAAAGGCTGTTAGCCATATGAATTTGGAGCTTAGGAGACACGGCTAGGTTGGAGTTATAGATTTGGGAGTGATCACAACTGACTGGATTCTATGGAAATAATAACAAGAAACAAAAGACTCCCCACAACCTTTAAGTTCAATGCTTTTAATTCATTACCTGAAGCATTACTATATCCTTGTCAAACATCTCACGTCTGCATTTCACATTATGGTAGTAATAAATCTAAAAAAATAAGTAATTATATTGGGTAAATAGTTTTTGTTGGTTAAGGCTCTCTCTCCCAATCTTTCCCCAAAAGCACAAGTTTGTACAAGTAAGAATATGTGTACATGTGTGATGTGGTTTCTCTAACGAACATTATCTTAGTATAGATTAATTAATTACAGATTTTCACATTACAGTGATCATGCTATGGTTCATATTTTGCAGCTAACTTGCTGGGTCTCCAAATAAAGTAAAAAGTTGTTGTCTCAGGAAGGTTAGGAGCTACCAAAAACAGGAGGGAAAAAAACAATCTGTCTACGGCCATATCACTCCAAATGTGCCAGATCTTGTCTGATCTCATAAAAAAATTCATTCCAAGCCTATTGTGAGGTCTAAAAAGTAAACCTCAATTTTACAGCTATACTAAAGAGGACTTTTATCTTTTAATTCAATTTAATTTAAATAGATAAAATCTGGATTTTTATTATTTTTTAATATCCAACCTTGTCCTAAAAAATTATTTCAAGTAAAAATCATGACCACTGTTGTTCATTTTTACTTTTGATATTATTTGACAAATTATGAATAAAAGTTCTAAGAATTTTTTATCATTACATTTATCCTTTCAAACAATATAGATACTCAGCTTTTACTAAGTCCACTGAAAATTATGACATTCACAGAAGCCAAAAATGGAATGAAAACTTTTCATAGAATTAGAAAACACTTACCTGGTTTACTAGAGAGAACCCATTTCTTCTCCACATTCCGGCATGTACTTGGGCACATAAAACGAGACATCTAAGAGGGTGTTCTATCAACATGGGTGGGCTAAGTTCACTCTATAGATACAAAAAATAAAAAAACAGAAAACAAAAAAACCACACACACACACAATCAATGCTATAAAGAAGTTTGGTTGATAGGGATAAAAGCTTTTATAAAACACAATATAAATTATTTTAATTTGTTTTTTTTTCAGAGTCTCACTCTGTCACCCAGGCTGGAATATAGTGGCTCAATCTTGGCCTCCCAGGTTCAAGTGATTCTCCTCCCTCACCCTCCCGAGTAGCTGGGACTACAGGCATGGGCCACGATGCCTGGCTAATTTTTGTATTTTTAGTAGAGATGGGAGTCTTGCCATGTTGGCCCGGTTGGTCTTGAACTCCTTACCTCAGGTGATCCATCTGTCTAGGCCTCCCAAAGTACTGGGATTACAAGTGTGAGCCACCACACCCAGCCTTATTTATTTTAATTATTTTAAGATATGTTTGTGTGGTGGTTAGTTTTATGTATCAACTTAGCAAGGCTACAGTATCCCATTGATGGTCAACACCAATCTAATGTTGCTATGAAGGTATTTTTACACATGATTAACTTTTAAATCATAGGCTGGCTGAGCATGGTGGCTCACACCTATAATCGCAGCACTTTGGGAGGCTGAGGCAGGTGGATCACCTGAGATTAGGAGTTTGAGACCAGCCTGGACAACATGGTGAAATCCTGTCTCTACTAAAAATACAAAAACCTCTACTAAAAATAAAAACACCAGGCATGGTGGCATGTGCCCATATTCCCAACTTCTCAGGAGTCTGAGGCAGGAGAATCCCTTGAACGAGGAGGCGGAGGTTGCAGTGAGCTAAGATTGCGTCACTGCATTCCAGCCTGAGTGACAGAGTGAAACTCTGTCTAAAAAACAAACAAACAAACAAAAACATAGACTCTGCATAAAGCAGATTACTCTCCAAACATGAGTGGGCTTCATCAAATCAGTTGAAGGCCTTCAGAAAAGACTGACATTCCCCACAGAAGAAATAATTATGCCTTTACGACAGCCACTGTACTCTAGACTGCAACATCAACTCTTCCCTGGGTTTCTCTAGTCTACCAGTCTGCTCCCCTACAGATTTCATTCCCCATAATTTCCTGAGCTAATTCCTTGAAACGAATCTCTCTCTCTCTCTCTCTCTCTCTCTGTCTGTCTATTTACACACATGCATACACACATCTTACTGGTTCTGTTCTCTAGAGAACCCAAACTAAAAATATGTTTCAAAGTGATTTCAAATACAAGGAATATAATAAATAGGTATTCACTTTTAAATGTTAGCACCACTTACTAGAGGTAGGAGCTCTGGGAATTTATATGCCACTTCACTTTTACTTAATAATACGTGTAAACCTGCGTGAAAGAACAAACAAAAAACAGTATTTCTATGAGTAAAAACATTCAACTTTAACTTCTTTTCTCTTTGGGAACCTATCAAATTACCAATTAAGACATAAAATGAACTATATTAATAAAGAAGCTCTTTAATGCTTCTCATGAATCTCTTATCAAAGGCACACTTAGAATTAGTCTTAGTTGTACGTACTAATATACACTGAGGATATTTTAAAAGCTATCACAACAATTTGTATACACGTTATGCCAACTTTAAGAGTTATATTTCACTGGGCCATGGAGTTTGTTCCCATTTAATGCATAGTAGTGAGAGATCCTTCTGGCCACTGAACAGAGAAACTGGCCCTGGAATTCATGGTCTGCACTGATACTGACCTTTGAATTAAGTTCCCAGAATTTCTGGTTCAGGATCAAAGCCTCTTTAGTTTCTCACCTCAAGGGATCTTGGCTGACTGCAACCTCTGTCTCTCACATTCAAGTGATTCTCCTTCCTTAGCCTTCCAAGTAGAGTAGCTGGGACTACAGGCGCACTCCACCATGCCCAGCTAATTTTTGTATTTTTAGCAGAGATGGGGTTTTGCCATGTTGGCCAGGCTGGTCTCGAACTCCTGACCTCAGGTGATCTGCTGGTCTCAGCCTCTCAAAGTGCTGGGATTACAGGCATGAGCTACTGCACCTGTTTTCAGTTCATTCTGAATGTGTTCTGTCTGTGCTATTACTTAAACAGGGGATAACCTTTAAAGTCTTATCAGTATATACTGGCTACTTGCTCAAGCCTGGTTTGAGGCTTTCTTCATCTAGGGAAACTTGTACAACTAATGCCATTCTAATAGCTTATTTTCAACATTTACTGCTCAAGTTCTATTAGAACTCGCTTCCAACTGTCCATGAACTGTTTTGGGTAGGTTTACCAAGCTTTCCAGTTAGATTATAAGCACTTAGGCCAAGGTTTATCAAATACAATGAGATGAATACTCAAAAATATTCACACAACAGCTTTAAGGGAAGTAAAAACATAGGCAGAAATTAGTATATTTTTTAGAGTATTGACTTTTTTCACTGTAGATAACTATCGGCATCAGCTTCCTCCCATAAAATTAGATTTTTAAAGGCAGAAGAGATCAGTGGCTCATTTGGAGACAGGATTCACTACTCATTTTCTTGCCCCCACCCTTTTATTTAAGGGAATGCGCAGGGCATGTGCAGCCATGCCTGTGTGCTACTTCCCCATGCATGCCTCGCCTTCTTGCCTTCTATCCAATACTTTTCCACAACACCATGCTATCATTGTCTATGTTGAGGATCGACAGTTCAGTTGCTCAAAATACTTATATAAAAAAACTGGGCCTGAACAAGTTATAGAAATAAGAGAGATTTCTTCTTATGATCATCATTTCATTCTAGGTAATGGTCTGTTGTACCATTTTTAATATTCATATGTCTAAGAATAACAATTTTATAAGCCTCAGAGTAAGTAATTATATTAAATGACTGTGACTTCAATAATATACCCATGGCAAGGGTCTATCAGTGGGATGAAATAGGTATCAGAACAATGAAAAAGATGCCTTCAGAATGAAAGAGGAATCATTACTACTGACCCCAAGTACATTAAAAGGATAATGAAGGTGTATTATTAACAACTCTAGGCTCACAAATTTGTTAACTTAGATGAAATGGACCAATTCTTTGAAAGATACAAACTATCAAAACTCACACAAGGAGAAGTAGATAACCTAAACAGGCCTGTATCTATTAAAGAAATGGAGTCAATAATTAATAACCTTCCAAAAACTAAAGCATCAGATGAGATGACTTCACTGGTGAGTTCTGTCAAACATTTAAGGAAGAAATGAAAGAAATTCTCTACAATGTATTCCAGAAAAAGACAAAACGAATCAAAAAACATACCCTCAATCACATTAAGCTACTGAGCCACAAACTTAACATGAACTACATGTTTTACAATTAGTAAAAATATCTACCTTCAGAATTTCTATTCTCTGAATTAAAATGGAACTAAAGAAAACACCAGGGTGTGAGCAAGATAAGAATACCTAGAATCAAGAAATACAAAAGCTGCACTAAAATTAGTCTGCAGAGATGGATCAAGTGTATATTCAAAGTCTTTAGCCACTGTAAGATAACAGCTTCAGATATTCTACTAATTAATTACAAGTGGCTTATAAATCAACTACTTGAAATTAAAAGAATTATCACCCCATTATGGCCTTGTTCTTGACCTGTTGCATAAGAGGCTATCCATAAATATATGCAACAGCTTACAGAAAAAAAGGAGAATAGAAAAAAAGGAGAGAAAAAAAGGAGAACAGAAAACCTAGGGTGGCTTTAAGTTATTAGCAATTGCTTAAGTGACAGATTAATTTGATGGTAACAACACAGACTTTATTATTTATTTATTGGCTCTAGTACTTGCCAACAATGTAGACTTTTAAGCTAGATTCAGTTATGATAAAACGTGGTATCTGTAGTTAAGTCTAAAGAAGCACTATGGCATAATGGCTATAGACATGCCCTCTGGTGCCAAACTTCCTTATAATGCCAACTTATGCTTCCTTGTTGTGTGACTTACTAAGCCAAGTCACCCTCTATGCCTCTGTCTTCCCATCTGTGAAGCAAGCTTAATAATAATACCTACTTCACAGGACTATGTGATGACAAGTTAATGATGTAAAAATCACAGAATAATGTCTGACAGAAAGTAAGTATTCACAGATATTAACCACAAACAACAATTTAAAAGACAATTTTAAGGTTTTATTTTAGGGGAAATGCTTTACCTGCAAGTAAGCGAGAAACTGGGAGGTGAATGCTAACTTTCTCTTGGGAAACACAGTATCTGATAGTTTCCACTGAATGTCCACAAATGCTTAGCGTGATTGGCTGTTCACCATCAGTATAACCACCATGACACTGCATCAGTACAGCGAGACATTTTTTGTAAGCTTCAATTAACACTTTTTCCTAAAAAAGAGGGGTTTTTCTGTAAGATACTCAAAAGGCTGAGTTTTTACAACATTGAATAAGCACCTCAAATTCAATGACGAGTAAGTACCTCAAGTAACAATATGGACAAAACCAAACTCAATCCTCCCTCCCAAACTTGGTCCCTCTTCCAATGTCCCTTGTCTCAATGAATGATACATTTACCTATATAGCTGTGGAAATCTAGAAGGTATTCCAATACCCTCCTTTCCTCCATTCCCCATTGTTCAATCTTTTATCAAGCTGGCAACTTCATCTTCTAAGTTTTTCTCAAAACTTGCCACTTTTCTCTATCTCTAGTAACTCCAAGGCATTGCCAAGCATCTCTATATTAAATTCCCTGTTTTGACTCTTGCCCCCTTCATCCATTCTCCATACAGAGCAATTTTAAAAAACATGTAAATTGAATCATGTCACTGAATGGAGAATGGATAAAGGGGGCAAGAGTTAATTAAGCAGGGAATTTAATAGAGATGGTAATCTCTAAAGGCTTCCCACTTCAATTAGAATAAAATGCAGGCTGAGTGTGGTGGCTCACGCCTGTAATTCCAAGACTTTGGGAGGCTGAGGGAGGCAGATCACTTGAGCCCAGGAGTTCAAGTCCAGCCTGGGCAACATGGTGAAACCCCATCTCTACAAAAAATAAAAAAAATTAGCCAGGTGTGATGGTGTTTGCCTGTTGTCCCAGCTACTCGGGAGGCTGAGGTGGGAGGATGACCTAAGCCCAGGGAGGTCAAGGCTGCAGTGAGCCAGGATTGTACCACTGTACTCTAGCCTGAGCAAGAGAGTGAGCACTGTCTCCAAAAAAGAAAATAAAAAAAAATTATATTCAAACTTCTTTCCATGGCCAGGGCTCTGCAAAATCACTCCTGTGCCCCAATCTCTGTTCTCTACCTCTGTGCTCCAATCACAGATCTTTCTATAGCTCCTAGGACTATCCTAGTCCCTGACATCACAGACTATAATGCAGCTGTCTTCTCAGTCAGGAATATCATTTACTCTTTGTTCCATTAACTTTTATACATTGTTGAGACCTTATGGAAACTTTCCCTAACCTCCTAAAGTATACAGGCTCTCATCTAGACTTTATCACCAAAGGAAGGCCAAAATAATTTTAATTCAGGACAAATATACCAATAATAAAACTTTATTTTTGAATACATTTATAAACTACTGTTTTTATATTCTCAAAGTCTAGAAGATATTATGAAAAAAAAAAAAACAACAAAGATAGTTACATTAGGGAAGAGACAATTTGGATTATTTGCTTCTCTATTTTTCAAGTTTTTCCTGAGGCTGTAGAATTTTAAAATTTTATTGAGTTTATAGGTGAAAAGGAAAATATGCTGTTTAATGAACTTAAGCATCACCACTGTTTTCTCCAGATCTACTCAGAATTTACTTAGGATTCTGCTTATTCCTCCCTCCTCCATTTTCCTCTTATTTCCCATGCCCAGAAGAAACTCACATCTGAAGCACACCAGTCCTGCATCATTGAAATGACGTGTGTTAATTTCATTTGTAGTGTGAAGGCTGCTTCCCACTCTGGTTCCATTTCAATATGTTGTCCTACTTGACGTGTAATTGGATCCATTCCCTTAAAGGAAGTGAAAAAATTATATATGAATGAAAATTATAGTTGTTATTTTATATGGAAACCTAAGAAGTAATGTAGAAGAAATATATATTGATTATAAAAACATAGAAGATATAAGTTTTAACAGGAAACTTCAAGTACTATGAGAAATAATAGCTTTTAAAATTATGTGTGTATATAATATTCTCTAAAATATAAATTTAAAATTCCAGTAAATGCATTATTTCAGAGTTATCTTCTAGATCTGTATTAGGCAATAAAATACTTCAATACTTTACTAAAATAATCCTTCACATCCTTTTTAGCTCTACTGTCTATAGAAAAAAATTGTAAAAGAAATGTGACAAGCTTTTAAAATGTTATTGAATTTATAAATGTATTTTATATTAAAGTTTTAATATTTCCTAATATGCAATTAAAAGTTTTCATAGAGCCTGAAAGATGGCAAAACAATAAACAGCTTTTAATTAAAATTACTGTTCAGAAACTAGCCTAACTATTCTACTAGGTCAGAATTTATTAAATAATAGAGAATACAGAATACTTCAAGTATCAAAAATGACCAAAGTAGCTACTGTTTTTATAGATAAATGAAAAACACAGTAGTATTATAATAAACACCCATGAACTACCACCCAACCTAGGAACTAGAATGTTCCCTAAAAATGGTAAGTTAGGCGAGGTATGGTGGCCCAAGCCTGTAATCTCAGCACTTTGGGAGGCCAAGGTGGGCAGATCACTTGAGGTCAGGAGTTCAAGACCAGCCTGGCCAACATGGCAAAACCTTGTCTCTACTAACAATACAAAAATTAGCCAGGCATGGTGGCGTGTGCCTATAATCCCAGCTACTCAGGAAGCGGAGGCAGAAGAATCGCTTGAACCTGGGAGGCAAAGAGAGGTTGCAGTAAGATAAGCTGACGCCACTGCACTCCAGCCTGGGTAACAGAGCAAGACTCTACCTCAAAAATAAAATAAAATAAAAATAAAAAAAATTAAATAAATAAAAATAAAAATAAGTCAACTTTGGTCATTCCTTTTCTTAAGAAAGCCAGGTGGCTACTAAAGAAATCATAACAGTACTTGCTCAGATTTTTAGAGACGTCACCTATCTTCTTACAGTTATAACTGGTTAAATATACCTGTTGGTTTCTACTTCTAGATTCTGTTTTGTATATAGGGATGTTTCCTAAAAAGAGAATTGAACAGGGGAAAAAGGTCTACACTGTATTATATAAATATCACATGAAGGAGAGAAAAAGAAATATGGAAACATTAAAAAGCAAAATAAAAAACAACTACAGTTTCTCAAATAACTTGACTATACTTCCAAGAAAGCATATTAAAAAAATAAACTTGTAACCTCTGAAAAAAGAACATCAGTGGAAACCAAAAGAAATACAAAAGTGGCTGGTGCAGTGACTCACACCTGTAATCCCAGCACGCTAGGAGGCTGAGGCAGGCTTGATCACTTGAGGTCAGGAGTTTGAGACCAGCCTGGACAACCTGGTGAAACCTTGCCTCTACTAAAAATACAAAATTAGCAGGGCACGGTGGCAGGTACCTGCAATCCCAGCTACTCAGAAAACTGAGGTAGGAGAATGAATCCAGGAGGCAGAGTTTGTAGTGAGCCAAAGCCAAGACTGTGTCATTGCACTCCAGCCTGGACTACAGAGTGAAAAACTGTGTCTAAAAAAAAAAACAAAAACAAAAAACAAAAAAACAGGCCAGGTGCGGTGGCTCATGCCTGTAATCCCAGCACTTTGGGAGGTTGAGGTGTGGGGATCATTTGAGGTCAGGAGTTCAAGACCAGCTGGACAACTTGGTGAAACCCCGTATCTACTAAAAATACAAAAAATTAGCTAGATGTGGTGGTGTATACCTGTAACCCCACCTACTGGGGAGTCTGAGGCAGGAGAATCACTTGAACTTTGGAGGTTGCAGCGAGCTGAGATTGAGCCACTGCACTCCAGCCTGGGCGACAGAGCGAGTATCTGTCTTAAAAAAACAAAAACAAAACCAAACAAACAAAGTAACAGAAGAAACCCAAGAGCAGTAGATGCCAGAATCTTTGCTGGGATCTCCTCTGCTCCATACCTTTCTAAGAATCTATAATTAAAGAGGAGCTTCCTTGTCCAAATTACAGCCATCCAAACTGATCTTCTAGTGATATGCACAAAATGAAAAGATGCACACACAGAAAGCTGTTCATTTCAATGAACAATAACAAAGAAGCTGGGCCTGTGCCTGCACCTCTAGTCACAAGCAATTAGGGAGGCTGAGGCAGGAGAATTGCTAGAGCCCAGGAGTTCAAAGGTGTAGTGTACTATGGTTACGTCTATGACTAGCCACTACACTCCACCCTGGGCAACATAGTGAGACCCCCATCTCTTAAAAAAAAAAAGAGGAAAAAAAAAAAGGAAAAAGAAAAATGTAACAGTTTTTTACATACCTGCATACATTTTAGTAATTCCAAAAAGGCATCAAACCCTTCTAGGAACTTCTGCCTCAGCTCATCTGACCATTCAGTTGGTTTGCTAATTAACACATACCTGAATAAGATAAATCGACAGTGGCAATTAACATAAATACTGACTTTCTACAAGTTGCAACTGGTTTAATAATTAAACGGA
This sequence comes from Plecturocebus donacophilus, assembly GCA_004027715.1. NCBI lineage: Eukaryota > Metazoa > Chordata > Mammalia > Primates > Pitheciidae > Plecturocebus > Plecturocebus donacophilus. Next base: position 72,486 of record PVKP010003001.1, read on the forward strand.
AACTTACTTGAGATCTAAAATAAGGCTCTGAACTCTCCTAAATTTGAAGGCTTGTAAAGCAGTATATCGTTCAAACTGAAATCTGCCCTGGGCATCTCGATGTCTCAAATGATCCATAAAAGTCTTAATGATAATGGTCATCAGGTTTTCTTCTGTGATGAGCATTCGAGCCTAAAACAAAGTGTATCAGAATGCATGGTAATCAAAAACTATGTACTAGGAGACTAAAAAAAAAGTCACCAACATTGTTTAGTTTTTTCAGTTTAAATCTTTTGCAACACAACTATATGTTATAAATGCATAACTGCGCATTTCTAAGTAACAATTACTTACTCCAATTGCCACGTGTATGAAGCAACAATTACATCAGATGCCAGAATGTTAGAAGACAGTTCCAAGGCTCATTATTCAAAGATAATTCAGGGTGGGGGCTCTGAATCAGGCTGCAAATTTTCCTTAACTGAGACATTTAGACACCTATAATGGTATGGTATAATTATTCTAGGATCCAGAGGTTTAGGTTTAGATTCTCTAGAACTCAGTATGAAACAATATTTTCTCTTCATTTCCTTAGTTGATATTTATTCATTTCCTTAGTTGATAATTTTTTGTTGTTTGTGTGTGTGTGTGTGTGTGTATGTGTATGTGTATATCTATCTATATATATATATATATAATTTTTTGAAAAGCAAATACATGTAAATAATACCAAATGCAACAGGGAAAAGTAAGCCTCCTAGCTCCTGAGGTCTTCTTTCTAAAAGCAAATCCTGTTAACAGCAGCTCCTTGCGCATTCTTGCAGAGATGGTATATGTGTATTATATACATAGAGAGAGAGAGCTTGCATTATATATATATATATATATATATATATATAAAATTATCGAGTGCATACTACATATAATATATACATATATATAAAATGCATAAATACATAAAGTATATATTAAGTATACACAAGTATGTATTATATCTATCTCTTTCCCACAAAGGATAGCATATTATAAAGACTGTTTTGAACATTTTTTATTTTGATATGGGACAATGTCCCATATCAGTTCTTACAAATGCTCTTCATTCTTTTTAACCAGGTATACTTTTGTATCAGATTTTATTTAGCCAGGCCCTTACTGGTCAGACATTTGGGTTGTTTCCAGTTTTATATTATTAAAAAACATGTTGCAACAAATAACCACTGTGTATAGTTTTAGGAATATTTGTAGAATAATTTCCTTAAGCAGAATTAATCGGATAAACAGTATGTACATAATAAATTTTAATGATATCACCAAACTGTTCCCACAAAGAGGCTTAACAATTTATATTTCTATCTACAATGTGGGCCACACCCCTCATGCTCTCCATAACACAACGTAACGTCAAACATTTTGCTCTTTGCCATTTTGATGGTGTTAATCTGGCCTAGTAGAGTCAGAAAGTCAATATTTGATGGTGTTAATCTGCCCTAGTCAATGTTACTTGGAATACTTCATTTTTTTACTCTGATACAAAAGATCATGGATCTTCCCCCCAACATCTTGCAGCCTCAATAGCTAATCTCTCCTAGGATTCTAGAGTGTTACTGATGCTGGGTGATAACTTAAACAGGTCTCACATAAGTCAAGATCAGTAGTAACAGAAAAAGTTTCATCAAAAAGTAGGTCAAGGCCAGGTATGGTAGTTCACATCTGTAATGCCAGCACTTTGGAAGGCTGAGGGAGGTGGATCACTTGAGCCCAGGAGTTTGAGACCACCCTGGGCAACATAGTGAAACCCTGTTTCTATAAAAAATAAAAAAATTAGCTGGATGTGGTGGCATGTACTTGTATTCCCAGCTACCCAGGAGGCTGGGGTGGGAAGATCACCTGAGCAGGGGAGGTCAAGGCTATAGTGAGCCATGATCACACCACTCTAGCCTGGGTGACAGAGTGAGACCCTGTCTCAAAAACAAAAAAACAGAAAAACCCAAATACGTAGGAATAAAAATGCAGAAGACAGCAGTCCAAGAATATATTAAAATTGTATTCTAATATAGATGTTAAATTCTAAAGTCAGCAGATAAGTAGGAAATCTATAAAGTATATCTTTGAAAACTTATTAAAATATTTCTTAGCTTTTGATTCTCTGGTTGAAAAAACCCTTAAATCATCACATTGCCAGGACTTAGGCTCTAAGGAGCTCAAAAGTTTACAGGATAAACTTCTGTTAAATTTTCCTAAACAGTGAAGACTAAGGTTGTTTGTTGTATTAGTTGGTTTTGAGGAAGTTAAGTGAGTATGATTCAATTCCACTGAGCTTACAGGACCTAAAGCAGGCAGCAAAAGGAAGTTTGGTGGAGAGCAACTTAATATTGTTAGAATGTAAATCCCCACCAATCAAGGCAATTATTAGCGTTTTTACTTTCAGGTGAATGTTAACAGAGATGGTTCACATACTGCACACTTTTGGATTGGATTCTAATTGTCTTTACTGGGTGTCAAATTAAAAAAAAAAAGAAATAGGCTGGGCATTGTGGCTCACGCCTGTAATCCTAGCACTTTGGAAGGCTGAGATGGGTGGATCACCTGAGGTCAGGAGTTCCAGACCAGCCTGGCTAACATGGTGAAACCCTATTTCTACTAAAAAATACAAAAATTAGCTAGGCATGGTGGTGGGTGCCTGTAATCCCAGCTACTTGGGAGGCTGAGGCAGGAGAACTGCTTGAACCCAAGTGAGTTGAGATCATGCCATTGTACTCCAGCCTGGGTGACAGAGCAAGACTCTGTCTCAATTAAAAATAAATAAATAAATAATAATAATAGGGTGGTCACTACTACTACTACTACTGCTGCTGCTGCTACTACTGCTACTACTAGGGTGGTTCATTACCAATGTCCCATTAAAACAGGGGAGTAGCTGGCGACAGTGGCTCATGTCTATAGTTCCAGCTATTTGTGAGGCTGAGGTCAAGAGCTGCTTGAGCCAGCCTGAGCAACACGGCAAGATCGTGACTCTTAAAAACAATAAAAATCCCAAAAAACCAAACCAAAACAAAAACCAGGGGAGTTATTCAGGCATTTCTACTTCTAAAAGGTAACAAAAGACGCGTATTTTTCAAAGTTACAAACAGAAAAAATAAAAGACCTTAGGTTCACAGCTTTATCACCTATGCTAAGAAATTGCTGCTAACCTTTCAATGTAATTTTCAATATTAAATATCATTTTTTGGTATATATTTCTTGTACGTAACACTTACCCTAAAAAAATTACTTAATTTTTTTTGAGATAGAGTCTTGCTCTGTCACCCAGGCTGGTGTGTAGTGGCATAATCTTGGCTCACTGCAACCTCCTCCTCCAGGATTCAAGTGATCCTCCCACCTCAGCCTCCCGAGTAGCTAGGATTACGGGTGTGTGTCACCATGCTGGGCTAATTTTTTTTATATACATTTATTAGAGATAGGGTTTCACCAAATTGTCCAGGCTGATCATGAACTCCTGACGTCAAGTCATCCACCTGCCTTGGCCTCCCAAAGTGTTGGGATTACAGGTGTACACCACTGTACCTGGCCTTACTTAATTTTTATGCCTGCAATTCACTTTGCTTTAAAAAACATCACCACTATCAGCTGGGCACAGTGGCTCATGCTTGTAATCTGAGCACTTTGGAGGCTGAGGTGGGCAGATCACCTGAGGTCAGGAGTTTGAGACCAGCCTGGCCAACGTGGCGAAACTCCCTCTCTACTAAAAATAGAAGAATTATCCAGGCATGGTGGCAGGCACCTATAATCCCAGCTACTCAGGAAGCTGAGATTGGCTGGAGAATGGCTTGTACCCAAGAGGCGGAGGCTGCAGTGAGTCAAGATCGTGCCAGTGCACTCTAGTCTGGATGACAAAAGCAAAACTCCATCTCAAAACAAAACGAAACAAAAAAACCCCAAAACCACTACTTACCTTAATTATAGTTTTTATTCATTTTATGTGATTCATATTCAATTTTGTATTGCAAGGCTGATTACGTATTTAACAGCATATTCAAAATGGGCCAAATTCTCCCCTAAGACTGAAAAACACAACTGAATAATAATAATGATCTATGCCTATACTTTTAGTTAAACTAAACATGCCATAGCATACAGGGATAATGCTGACTGAACACATACTTAATAAATTAGAACAACTATGATACTCTAATTACTTGATTTATAAGTAGTTTTTTTTTTTTTATGAGTCAGAGTCTCACTCTGTCACTCAGGCTGGAGTGCAGTGGCATTATCTTGGCTCACTGCAACCTCCGCCTCATGAGTTTAAATGATTCTCCTGTCTCAGCCACCCGAGTAGCTGAGATTACCATCGCCTGCCACCACGCCCAGCTAAATTTTTGTATTTTTAGAAGAGACAGGGTTTCATCATGTTGGCCAGGCTGGTCTTGAACTCCTGACCTCAAGTGATCTGCTCACCTTGGCCTCCCAAAGTGCTAGGATTACAGGCGTGAGCCACTGTGCCCGGCCAGTACTGAGTCTTGACCGAAACTGTAACAGTGAGAAAATTATAACAATGAAAGAGAACCTACCTGACTTCATCTTGCCTTTAATTTCCACAACTGTCCTAATTTTGGGAGGAATGTGGTTTATAGTTTAACTTTAAAACAAAGGCTGGGTGTGATGGCTCATGCCTATAATTCTAGTACTTTGGGAGGCTGGGGTGGGAGGATCATTTGAGCCCAGGAGTTCAAGAGCAGCCCAGGCAACATAGCAAGACATTGTCTCTACTAACAATAAAAAACTTACCCAGGTGTGGTGGCACACACCTGTAGTCCTAGCTACTCAGGAGGCTGGCTAGAACTCAGGAGGTCGAGGCTGCAGTGGGCCACGATGGCACCACTGCACTCTAGCCTGGGCGACAGACTAGGACTCTGTCCTCAAAAATCAAAACAAAACAAAAAACAAAACAAAACAAAACAAACAAAACAAAACAAAACAAAACAAAACAAAACAAAGATGATAATAGCCTCTCCCCAAAACAAACTCCTTCCTTGCTTGGGAACCAGACTGTGTTTGTAAAACCAACAAATTTGCCACAAGATTAGAAATTATGGCTCAGAAGTCATGCAGCTAGAAGTCACAAGATCACTAACCTCCCCCAACTGCTCCTACAGATAACATTACTCTTGTAAAACCTAAAATTGGTGTTTGAGGTATTTTTTAGATGCTGCATTCTGATGGACTTGCTGGAGACATCCAGACTGGTAAACTGGCTCATCTGGTCTTGTGGCCCCCACCTAGGAACTGACTCAGACAAGTGGACAGCTTCAACTCCCTGTGATTCTACCCTGGACCCAACCAATCAGCATCCCCTATTTCCTAGCCCCTGCCCTCCAAAGCATCTTAAAAAACAAAACAAAACACCTGGGCTCCAAATTGTTGGGGTGGCTGATTTGAGTAATAATAAAGCTCTGGTCTCCTGCTTAGCCAGCTCTCTGTGTACTAAACTCTTTCTCTATTGCAATTCCCTCATCTTGATAAATCACCTCTAACTGAGCAGCAAGCAAAGTAATCCACTTCGTGGTTACAGTCTGTACGGAACTAGCTATTATTAGTCAGAAAAACCTGCTGAGACCGTACCCGTCCTAGGGTGTTGGAGGGGCCAGAATCCCAGTAAAAATAAGAGAAGAGGGTACTGAGTTCAGTGTTCTACGAGTTCTCCCCTAAAGACATGTGCAAAGTTCTGAAGTTACATAAAGAAACAAGATTAGTGTTCAAATCCCTACAGAGTGGAAGAACTCGAATTCTAGGGAAGAACTCCAGATTCTCAATTGGGAACCCTTAGGGAGTTATGTGTCAGGGGTGGGGATGAAGCAGAAGGAAGACTGAGTATTGCCAAACCAAACTGGACACATTTAAATTGTTGACTGGACTAAAGTGATTCACGTCACTCTATCTGCTAAAGAGAACTTGAACATGCACCCCCAAAATATGCCACTTTGGCATAAGGATTATTTTGAGATGAAGGCAACTGATGACAGCAGACACAGGAAAAGCTGTAAAAACAGAGCATACATTTCCCTTCTGTAAAGTGTCCTCTCACCAGGAAGATGAGAGCATCCTTTATTATCTAAGTTCATTTGAACTTGCAAAACAAAACTTTCTAAACAACCCTCATTTGCCACATAACAAGATTGTGAGATGCAGTTAAAATTATGCTTAGATGGAAACGTAAGTCTTAAATCATCAGAAAAGAAGAAAGGCTGAAAGTAACCGATCTAAAAATCTATAAAGAAATTACATAGTGGTCAAGAAAGAAAAAAAGAAATTACATAAGAATGGCAAAATAAATCTAAAGAAAATACAAAAAGGGAAAGAATATAAATTAATAAAACAAAACAAATGTGTAAAAGGGGAAAAATAAATCAATGCAACTAAAGGTTGATTCTTTGAAAAAAACTAGTAAGCATATACATCTCTAGGCTGGGCATGTTGGCTCATGCCTGTAATCCAGTACTTGGGAGGCTGAGGTGGGCAGATTACATGAGGCCAGGATTTCGAGACCAGCCTAGCTAAAATGGCAAAACTCCATCTCTTCTAAAAATACAAAAATTAGCCCGGCATGGTAGTGCATGCCTATGGTCAGAGCTACTTGGGAGGCTGAGGCACAAGAATTGCTTGAACCTGGGAGGTGGAGATTGCAGTGAGCTGAAATCATGCCACTGCACTCCAAGTTGGGTGACAGAGTGAGACCGTGTCTCAAAAAGAGTATACATTTCTATAAAGACTGGTAAGAAAAATGTAAATTTATAAAAAGATTACAAAAAAACACTATAAAACCTACAGATCTGAAATGTATTAAATGAAAAGTAAGACAAATATTAAATCAATATAATTGGAAATTTAAATGAAGTTAGCCAATTCCCCCCAAAAAACCGTATGTTATTAGAAGCAAAACAAGAAACAGAAAATCTGAATAGTCCTATTAAAATTTTTAATTGGCTATAAAATCATTTCCAGAAAGAACTCTTGAGGCACAGATGGCTACACTGGAGAATTTTCCAAATATTTAAGCAAGGAAAGTGCCGTTGCAAAATTATGACAGTAAGAGAAATCTGATATAGTTGACTCCATCTTATTTCTAACCTCCAAGCTGTCTTTGGTCATTCTGGGATGTAGGCCAAACTAACTTTGGGAGAAATTTAATTTGTAGTTTAACCTTAAAGCAAGGAAGATAATAACCCTTTCCCAAAGGAAACTGCCTTTATAAAACTAATGAAAGTTCACAACGTTAAGATGATGAGAGGGGCCTGAATTATGCTAAAGTGTAAGTTAAATGATAATCAGCAGTCACAAGATTTGTAACTTCCACAATTACTCCTGCAGATAAAAACACTACTGTAGAACCTAAGAGTGGCCTTTTTGAGATGGCTTTTCAGACTTTTGCATTACTTGTGACTCATGATTCAAACAGTCCTATGACCCTTAGCCACAAGTGGATTCAGCACACACCCCAAAGATGCCCTCCTCAACCAAAGAGCATCACCTTCTCCCTAGTTTTCTGCTCACCAAATTATACTTGAAAACCCCTAACCTCTAAGACTTCAGGGGGAGATTTTGAGTAATAACTGTCTCCCATGTGATGTGGCCAGCCTCATGTCAATTAAACTCTTTCTGTACTGCAATGCTGTGGTCTCAGTGAATTGATTTTGTCTGTAGAGTGTGCAGGAAGAACCTGTTGGGCAATTACAAAAGCAATAAGCAGTAAGTGGTTCACACCTGTAATTCCAATACTTTGGGAGGCCAAGGTGGAAGGATCACTTGAAGTCAGGAGTTGAAGACCAGCCTGGGCAACAAAGCAATACTCACCCCTCCAACCCTCCCAACTTAACAAACACTAAAAAGAATTTAGCCAGGTGTAGTGGTGCATGCTTGTAGTCCTAGCTACTTGGGAAGCTGAGGTGGATCACTTGCACACAGGAGGTTGAGGCTGCAGGGAGCCGAGACTGCACCACTGCACTCTGGCCTGGACACTAGAGTGAGACTTGGTCTCCAAAAAAAAAAAAAAAAAAAAAACAGCAGTACCTATCTTAAATAGAAAATAGAACATATGTGCCAATTTAATTAATGAGTCCTCTTTAATCTTAATACTAAAACCCCAAAAAGCTATTACAAGGAAAGAAAATTATAACTTAATCTCTCTCACAAATAAGGGTGCACAAATAGAATCAAGCAATATAGAAAAAGGACTACACCACAACCAAATTTGATTTCCTTAATGCAAGAGTAGTAAGATATTTGAATAAAAATTAAATAACCTTACAAACAGACAGAAGATGAAAAAATCCACTTGATCATACCACCCAATGCCTCTCCTGAATTCATGAAAATCAAACACATATTCATGATTTAAAACAAAAACTGGAGGGCGTGGTGGCTTATACTTGTAATCCTAGCACTTTGGGAGGCCGAGGTGGGCGGATCACCAGGTCAGGAGTTCAAGACCAGCCTGACCACCATGGTGAAACCCCGTCTCTACTAAAAATACAAAAATTAGCTGAGCGTGGAGGTGTGTGCCTGTAATCCCAGCTGCTCAGAAGGCTGAGGCAGGAGAATCACTTGAACCCAGAAGGCAGATGTTGCAGTGAGCCAAGATCGCACCACGCACTCCAGCCTGGGTGATAGAGCGAGTCTCCGTCTCAAAAAAACCCCAAAAAACCAAAACACCAAAACACACACACACCCACCAGAAAAAAACCAAGCTGGGCTCAGTGGCACGTGCCTGTAGTCCTGGGTACTTGGAAGACTGAGGTAGGAGAACTGCTTGAGCCCAGGAATTTGAAGGCAGACTGGGCAACATCACAAGGCTCCCGCTCTTAACACTACCACCTTAGAGCACACTAGGAATAAAGAAAATTCCTGTAATCTGATCAAAGAGTATCTATAAACAATCAAACAAAAACCAAGCAAACAAAACTCCAAAGCAAAACATACTTTACGTAAATTATTTAAAGCTTTCCCCCGAGATCAGAAATGAGACAAAGGTTCCTGCTTTTATTCATCACTTGTATTCAACACTGTAGCTGAGGTCCCAGCCAGTATAATAAAGAAAGAAAATGAAGTAAAATATATAAACATTGGAAATAAGAACTAAAACTGCCATTATTCATGGATGACAGATGATACGATTATGTGCACAGAAAAATCCAAAAGAATCTGTAAACTGGCTGGGCACAGTGGCTCAAGCCTATAATCCCAGCACTTTGGAAGGCTGAAGCAGGTGACAGCTTGAGTCCAGGAGTTTGAGACCAGCCTGAGCAAACACCGTTGAGACCCCATCTCTAAAAAAATTAAAAAAATAAAAAAAACATTAAAAAATCTGTAAAGTATTAGAACTAACTAATGAATGTGGAAAAAGTGGCCGGATACATGGCTGATATACACAAATTAATTTATTTCTACAAGCAAATACAAAGTAAAAAAAAATTTTCCACAGTATCAAAAGCCAAAAACAGGCCAGGTACGGTGGCTCACCACCTGTAATCCCAGCACTTTGGAAGGCTGAGGTGGGCAGATCACCTGAGGTCAGGAGTTTGAGATCAGCCTGGATAACATGGTGAAATCCCATCTCTACTAAAAATACAAAAAATTAGCCAGGTGTGATGACAGGCACCTGTAATTCCAGCTACTTGGGAGGTTGAGGCAGAAGAATCACTGGAACCTGGGAGGTGGAGGTTGCACTGAACCAAGACCACAACACTGTATTTCAGCGTGGGGAACAGAGTGAGGCTCCATAAAAAAAAACAAAACAAAACACACAACAAACAAAAAACCCTAAAAACAATCTCTCCCCGTCCCTGCCAAAAAACAAAACGAAATCAAACCAAACACCTAGAAATAAATCTAAGCAAAAAAGAGTCAGGGTGAGGTGCAGTGGCTCACATCTGTAATCACAGCATTTTGGGACACTGAGGTGGGTGGATCACCTGAGGTCAGGAGTTCAAGACTAGCCTGACCAATATGGTGAAACCCTGTCTCTACTAAAAATACAAAAATTAGCTGGGTGTGATGGCGTCGGGTATCTGTAATCCCAGGTACTAGGGAGGCTGAGACAGGAAAATCACTTGAACCTGGGAGGCAGAGGCTGCAGTGAGCTGAGATCGTGCCACTGCACTCCAGCCTGGCGACAGAGCAAGAATCTGTCTCAAAAAAAAAAACCCTAAAAAACAAAAAACAAAAAAGAAGAATGGGAAGCCCTCTATACTGAAAACTATAAATTATTGAAAGAAATTGAAAAAAAAAAAAAAAACTAAATGAATGAAGGAATACATCAAGTTAATGGGGCAAGACTCAATATTGTAAAGATATCAATTCTTCCCAAACTGATGGACATATTAATTTCAATCTAAATCCAAATATACAAAGGCTTCTTTGTGTGCATGGAAGCTGATATGCTGAATCTAAATTCATACAGAAATACAAAGGATTATCAATGACCAAGGCCAGCTGGGCATGGCGGCTCATGCCTGTAGTATCAGCACTTTCGGAGGCTGAGGTAGGTGACTCACCTGAGGTCAGGAGTTCGAGACCAGCCTGACCAACATGGCAAAACCCCTCTCTACTAAAAATACAAAATTAGCCGAGCGTGGTGGCACATGCCTGTAATCCCAGCTACTCAGGAGGCTGAGGCAGGAGAATTGCTTAAATCTGCGAGGCAGAGGTTGCAGTGAGCCGAGATGGTGCCATTGCACTCCAGCCTGGGCAACAAGAACAAAACAACTCCATCTCAAAAAAAAAAAAAGAAAAGAAAAAAAAAAAAAGAATGGCCAAGGCACTCTGAGGAATAAAGCTGGAAGATTTAACTATCAGATACTGAGACTCACAAAACTACTGTAATTAAGGCAGTGTAGTAGTGGGACAAAGACAAGACAGACACACACATAAAATGTCTTCTTGATTTATGACAAAGGTGCTCCTGAAATGCAACAGATGAAAGAATGCCATCTTCAATCAACAGTTCTGGGTAATTGAATAACTATATAGGGGACCAAAAAAATCAAGTCCTTACTTCATACTATACACAAAAATCAATTATAGATGGATTGGGAATTTAAATGGCAAAGGTAAACTTTTAGAAAACATGTGAGAATATCTTTGTGACCTTGGAATACACAAAGATTGTTTAAACAATATACAAAAAGTATGGCTGGGTACAGTGGATCACCTGAGGTCAGGAGTTTGAGAACAGCATGGCCAGCATAGTGAAACCCTGTCTCTACTAAAAAAAAAAAAAAAAAAAAAAATTAGCCAAGTGTGATCATGCATGCCTGTAGTCCCAGCTACTCAGACCAAGGCAGGAGAATTGCTTGAACCCAGGAGGCAGAGGTTGCAGTGAACAGAGATTGTGCCACTGCACTCCGGCCTGAGTGACAGAGCAAGACTCCATCTCAAAAAAAAAAAAAAAACCCACAAAAAACACAAAAACGTCAGGCATGCAGTAGTACTATTACTGAGTAGTCCCAGCTATTCAGGAGGCTGAGGTAGGAGAATTGCTTGAACCAGCGAGGTGGAGGTTGCAGTGAGCTGAGATCATGCCACTGCACTCCAGGGCTGAGGGACAGATCAAGACTCTGCCTTTAAATAAATTAAAAAAAAAAAAAAAAAGAGAGAGAGAGAGACTTAATATTCAGGGAGTAAAACAGATAAGACACGGAATGGAAAAAATTTGTAATATATATATTCAACGAAGAATATGTATGCAGAATCTATGAAGAACTCTTACAAATCAATAAGAAAAAGGCAGGCAACTCAATAGCTAATCAGAGGACAACTTTAACAGGCATTCATAAAGGAGTATATTCAAATGCCAATAAACATATAAAAAGGAATTCAGTTTCATCATCATCAGAAGAATGCAAATTAAAACCATAATGAGAAACCACTATGTCCCACTAGAATATATAAAATTTTAAGACTGGTAAAACCAAGTGTTGGTGAGGATGTGGAGCAACTATCACTTTCAAATGTCATTATAGAAGCATGAATTGATTAAATCATTACGGAAAAGAGTTTGGTAGACTCTATTTAACCTGAATACATATATATCCAGATATACTGGATAGACATAAGATGGACATATAAAAATCAGTAGTTTTCCTACATACTCACCATAGCCTGTTTAAAAATGTAAAAAGTTGACTATAGCATCAAAAATGTACAACATATAAGCTTAATTTAAAAAATGTATAAGACTAGCTGGGTGTGGTGGCATGCACCTGTAGTTCCAGTTACTTGGGATGCTGAGGCCAGAGGTTTGCCTGAGCCCAGGTGGTCAAGGCTGCAGCCCTGATTGTGCCATCTCACTCCAGCCTGGGTGACAGAGAGAGAACTTTTTTTGAGATGGAGTCTTGCTCTGTCACCCAGGTTGGAGTGCAATGGCTCAATCTCAGCTTACTACAACCTCTGCCTCTGGGTTCAAGTGATTCTTCTGCCTCAGCCTCAGGTGCACGCCACCATGCCTGGCTAATTTTTGTATTTTTAGTAGAGATGGTGTTTCACCACGTTGCCCAGGCTAGTCTTGGACTCCTGACCTCAGGTGATCCACCTGCCTCGGCTAGGATTACAGGCATGAACCACTGTGCCCAGCCAAAAACGAGAAAGAAAAAAAATTTTAAGTATAAGTTTGTAATTAGAGAACCATGAAGCTTTTACCAAGAACATAAAATAACAGTTGAATAAACAAGAGCAAATTATATTCCTAGTGGGGATATTCAATATTGCAAAGATGTTAGTGCTTCCTAAATTAATCTATAAATACAATGTCTTTTCATCAAAATTCTAATGTGGTTTTTGGTAACTGACAATCTGATTTTATTTCATCTTTTTAAAAAAGGCCTAAGAATAAGTGGAAACATTTTGGAAAGCAATAATGAAAAGAGATTTAAGCTATCAAATGAAATGGGATTTAAGATGTCAAAATGGAATATTAAGCTATAAATAATTATTACAACTGTGGTACTGGCATGGAAATGGATAAAAAGATCAATGGAGGAGGAAAGCACAAATATGAATAAACATAGGATCGTCTTAGAGGGTTCTGGAACTCAACCCTGACTAAACTGAAAGCACCACTTTCCCTCTTTACAAATGCTAATCACTCTCCAAAATTCACTGTATCTCAGCAAGTGGTACAACATCTACACAACTGCAAGCCAGAAACTTGCAAATCATCCTCATGCTTCTTCAAACCCAACATCCAATTCATCAGCAAATCCAAAAACCCTCAAACCCACTTGGCCAGTTCTGCAGATTTTACCACCTAAAAATAACCCTCATGATTCATATCCACTTTTAGCATCCCAGTTCAAGTTACCATCAATGTTTGCCTGGGTCATTGCATTAGCATCTAATTAGGTTTCCCACACTCAGTTTTACCCTCCTCCAATTTGTTCTCCAAATTGCAGACAGCATGATCTTTTAAAATCACAACTGTAATGATGTAAATACCACTTAAAACTCTTTAATGCCTTCTCATGTTCTTAAGACAAAATACAAAATCTTTAATTTGACCTATCATAATAGCTCATTAATGGGTAAACAGACTCTAGACATTTTCCATTGTATTAGAATATATCCTTTAACATAAAAGTAATATGGGAAAAAACTCAGTTATTTTTAATATGCCTTATTAATAAAGTAACTATAAAATGCTCTTAAACCTATATAATTTCACCCCAGGTTCAAGGATCTTCAAGTGTACTGGTTTTCTTCTATTAGCCATAGAGGTAATGCTCCACTCTATTACTCCAGGTTTTGTCAACTGCTCATCCCTCTGCATGGACCTTCCTCCCGTCATGCCCTTGCATAAAGGCCCTGAACTGTAGAAAAAAGTCAGGTCTTTTGTTATTCTCTCTCAAACCAACCAAATTTTCCATTGTGATTTTAATTAACTATTTATGTGAGTCTTTGTCACTATGGTAAGTCTGATGAGGGCAAGGATCACATTTGTTTTTGTTTACCATTACATTCTCAAAGTCTAGAACTGTACCCAATAAATAGGTGTTTCTTAAATTTGTTGAACAAATTACACACAAATTTTAATTATGTACAGCGTGAAAACATAATGATGCCTCCATGAGCAACTTGTGAAGCTCAGTAAAAGACCACCCAATCATCATGATTCAATTGCCTTAGCTACATCTCCCCTTTTGGGAGGGAGCTGGGAGGAGGACTTCTCAAATTGTGAGATGGTGTACAATATGCTGTCTAATTCTAATGTCAAGGATAATTTGTAAAATCAATTGGCTTAATGTGAACTAATCAGTTCAAAAATTGAGGGAAGTACTATGAGAAATTACAGATTGTTTCTCCCTCCTTTACTTGAAGAGAAAGTATAAATTAAGTTTAAATGACTACCCCCCCTCACAGATTACCTTGATATTCAAGGTTATATTCTAGCATAAAAATAGTTGAAAGTGTCTGAAGTATGATTACTCATTAATAAAATACTATTCTATTCAGGAATATACAGACTTTAGTTCTCTATTATTTTAAGGCTTTACTTCTGTTAATGGAAAAACAAGAAAGTTCTTCTAGTCTTTCAGTACTTACAAGTGAAGGAACTGTGAATATCTGAACCGAGAGGTCTGCGACTGAAAACTCTCTGTCGTGGTCATCTGTCACATAATCACTCTGCAAACGCTCATAGTTCTATTAAGAAGGCAAAAAAAGGCAAGGAGTGCCAGCTATCAGTTACAAAGAAAAGGCAAGCACTACTCACCAGAGTAGGTGCGGTGAAGAACTGGACAGACAGAGCAGTCACCGACACTGCTCGTTCGTGATCATCCTCCATAAAATCTCTCTGCAACTGCTGGTAATTCTAAACAACAAGGGGGAGATTCACCTCTAATCCACATTGACCAAATATTTACGAATTATAATGAAAAGTCAGTGCTGGAGGAAGTCAAAAAGATAATACTGCTATGAGAACAATAACTGGAATGATTTCTATCAATAGACTCCCGTACAGATATTGATTCACTATGTAATCTGTGGAATTCTGTATAATACTGATTCTTTCTTCTGGAGCACAATGGCAGTTTATCAGCCCAAATAGGAAGTAATAACTACTAAGCTCCCAGGATGCCACTGTACGCTGGTGGAGCTAAACCACAGCAGCATTACACTGTTTCTGATGAAAGCAGACTTTCATTAGTTCTGGATCATATCAGAATCATCTAATGACTCTTGGTGAATCTCCTTCAATAGATTTGAGAATGAAACACAACACATGTATTTTGAAAGAGCTCTCCAAGTGATTCTGATACACTTCCTAATTCAGGTGAATGCAAAAAAGTAAGTGGTTAGCTTAAGCACATGCTGCTAAAAGGGAGAACTTAATTCAACTATATCAGTAACCTAGAGTTTTGAAGAGACCTTGTTTCTTACAAAAAAAGAGCAAAATACATGTTTTCCTTAGCACAAAATATCTGCAATCTAATTATTTATAAAATCAAAGTTTTCTAAATATAATTTTCTAACAAAATATAAAGGCTATTTAATTTGGATCATGTTCACCTTGCCAAAAAAAAAAAAAAAAACTATTTTCAAAGACTAAGACTGCAATGCTAATTTTAAAGTGCACAAATATATTTATTAAATCATATACATATATATGTCATTTAAACAGAGATTAGTTTCCTTATGTGAATTTTAATAGAAAAAAATACCATAATTCACAATAGCATAGGTTTAAACTCTTCATTTATCATTTCATAAACACTGCATAGGTGGATACTCATCATAGGAGGTGATTAACAAGAAGTCTGACTGCTATAATTTTATTCTATTGATAAAAAATGAAAAGATGAAGTTTCATAAAATTTAATATCAACACACTGATATATTACTATTAGATGTTAATTTTTTGCAGCCTAGATATAATTATGGGCATAGTTACTCTACATATAACCTGTTTTCAAAATTGAAAAACCACTTACTTTTGCAAATCGAACAGCAAACAGCTTCTTGTATTTCAAATCCATAAGCAGACTGCTCATGAACAACTGATGATATACACTCCTAGCACCTTGTAGAAAAAGATCACAGTATAAGATAAGGACGCACTAAACAGTTCTATTTCTCAAGTTTTACGTGATCCACCATTTTTTTTTTTTTTTGAGACAGTATCTTGCTGTGTTGACCAGGCTGGTTTTGAATTCCTGGGCTCAAGCTATCCTCGTGCCTCAGCCTCCTAAAGTGTTGGGATTACAGGTGTGAGCCACCATGCTCAGCCAACACAGTATTTTTTTTTTTTTTTTTTTTTTTTAAGAGATAGGGTCTTCCTTTGTTGCCCAGACTGAACTCAATCTCCTAGCTCAAGTGATCCTCTTGCCTCAGCCTCCTGTGTAGCTGGGACTACAGGCACACACCACTGAGACTGACTTGTATTTTAAGCCTCAAAAACAAAACTAAGCCAGACATGGTGGTATGCAGGTGTATTCCCAGCTACTTGGAAGGCTGAGAACGGGGGATTGCTTGAGCCCAGGAGTTCAAGGCTGCAGTGACCAATGATCATGGCACTGCACTCCAGTCTGGGCAACAGTGTGACATCCTGTCCCTTCAAAAAAAGAGCAAAACACGTTTTCCTTAGCACACAATATTTGCCACCTGTTTATTTATAAAATCAAGTTTTCTAAACATAATTTTCTAACAAAATGTAAAGGCCATTTAAATTGGATCATGGACCCCCCCACTCCCCCAAATCTATATTTTTCCAAGACTAAGACTGCAATGCTAATTTTAAAAAGCACAAATATATTTATTAAGTATCTTCCCAAATGATAAAAATCTTTCACATCCCAATTACTTATACAGGTTCCTCTACATCTTAAAAGTAGTTAAGAGATTCACCTTTCCATAATTTGGAATCACTAAGCATCAGTCTGTCCACTAGAGAAGAGTTTTCACCATCTGGCCCTTCTTGTAAACCAACTTGACATAAAATCCGGCGAAGGCCATCTTTAAATAGAAGAAAAAGTAGTTATGAGATAGCAACTTCAAATATTAAAATAAAGTGACATTTTAGTAGATGTTCAAATAGATCCACAGAGTTTTAAATGTTTTACCAAAGGTCAAATTTATTCAGAAAAAGCAAACATATTAACTGTTTTATTAATATTTTAACAAAATGGAAATAAATTTCAAACTCACATTACATGCCACTACTCCTGAAGGTCAAAATATATGTCTGTCATAAAGGCAAAAACCTCTTGTTTTTTAATCAATTAAAAAATTGATTTAGTTTTTTAATCAATTAAAAAATTGATTTAATTTTTTAATTGTGCTTTAATCAATTTAATTAAAGAGAAAAACATCTAAAAATCACTTAATACTGTTCTTCAAGCACTTATGCTAATTAAACCAGATAACAATAAAAGTGTTATACATTCCATAACTGAAGATAAATATAAAATGTGCTACAGTTTAAAAGGAGAAATGCATGACTTCTATACTGTAATATATACCAGTGCATTTTATTAATGCTACATAAAATGTTCTTCATTCATTAAACCAAAACTTATTGTGGACCTGCCATTTGAGAGATCCTGGAAGACATATTACTACAACCTTTTAAAAGTAAACTTTAGAAAAGTTCTTCAAATATTAATATAAGCATTAAAATAACCAAAGCTTTAACACTTATTTGTTCCATATATATATACATGAAACAAATATGTGTTTGTGTATATATATTTTGTTGTTGTTTTGTTTTGAGACAGAGTCTTACTCTGTCACCTAGGCTGCAGTTCAGTGACCTGATTTTGGCTCACTGCAACCTCCGTCTCCTGAGTTCAAGTAATTCCTGTGCCTCAGCCTCCCAAGTAGCTGGGATTACAGGTGTGCACCACCACACCTGGCCAATTTTTGTGTTTTTAGTAGAGACGGGGTTTCACACCATGTTGGACAGGCTGGTCTTGAACTCCTGAGCTCAAGTGATCCACTTGCCTTGGCCTCTCAAAGTGCTGGGATTATAGGCATGAGCCACTGTGACTGGCCCCATACTTTTAAATCATTTTTTAAATCTTTTTCAAGCATGCAAAATAAAAAAAAAAGAAGTAATTTTTAATTATAAAAGCCGTCAAACAGAAATCCTTTAAAAGGCTAAAGAGACGACTTACTTAAGTATTAAATAGGAAATATGTAAATTATTGATGATAAATATCTCAAAGAAAATTTTCAGCCAGACATTACTTCCATTATACTATTCATTAATAGTGTAGCACAATACTTGGCGTATAGGTATCCAATGGAAAACACCAAAATAAAGAATATAGGGCTAAGAAAAATAACTGGGAAGATACTTATTTATTTATTTCCTTTTTAAAAATTTGTAGATAGAGATGGGTCTCCCTGTGTTACCCAGGCTGGTCTATGAACTCCTGGGCTTGAGGGATCCTCCCACCTCGGCCTCCCAGAGTGTTATGACTACAGGTGTGGGCTACCATGCCTGGCCTGGAAAAATAATTTAAAAGTCAAGTAAATGTGTTCTCTTAAACCTCCACACCTCTGTATTTTCAACTCTCAGGTCAGGGAAGTAACACTCTTTTCTAAAAGCCCTTCAATACAAATGTATTCAGATTTTCCTTTAAACATCTGAATGTCACTTAGCCACAGTCTTACCTGAAGAACAGCATGACAGCTTATATCTATCCCTGTTTTACCCTTTAGTGTTACACACCAGGCTTGTATTTTTGGCTGCAGATATGAGGAGTCTTAATTCTTACCATTACATAAAGAAAAATGATCAAATTTTTAGACTCTGGAATTTTTCTTTTTTTTTTTTTTTGAGACTGAGTTTTGCTGTTTTGCCCAGATTGGAGTGTAGTGGCATGATGTTGGCTCACTGCAACCTCTGCTTCCCGGGTTCAAGTGATTCTCCTACCTCAGCCTCCCGAGTAGCTGGGATTACAGGCGCACGCCACCACGCCTGGCTAATTGTTGTATTTTTAGTAGAGATGGGATTTTGCCATGTTGGCCAGGCTGGTCTTGAACTCCTGACCTCAGGTGATCCACCTGCTTGGGCCTCCCAAAGTGTTGGGATTACAGGCGTGAGCCACTGCGCCCGGCCGAAATTTTTTTTTAAAACACAAATTGGTAACGTCCAATTAGCAAATTTTCAGAATTGCAAATTATTGGTAACCAAAAGTGGTCGGAGTCAAAACAAAGAAATCAACATTAGTGTTTTATCATTTAAACTGTTAATCACTTAGGTTTTATTTACAATAGTATTTTTCCAGCTTACTCAGAAGAGTTCCACAAAATGGTCCACTAAAAGAAAATTGTTAAAAAATTGTTTGTGAAATGTACATTGCATTGTATTAGCATATTGTCCAATTGTTTAAACCAATGTTTCTTGCATTTATTTGAACAGAGAATCCTTTGTGTGCATATAAAAATATCCAGTATGACAAAATTGGTTAAACACAGGTTGTCTTCTATGCACAAAGGTGGTATTTTAAAATGTAAAATTAAAGCAGGAAATTATTCCATTTGATATGTTTCCCAAACAGTTTTGCAAGGGCATACTGAGCTCATTTTTAATAGACAATTAGCATAAACTTTCTTGAACCTACCTGAATATCCAATAATATTTCCCAGCCAAGACAAAAGTTTCAAACCAAAATTCTGATGTGCGACGATAGACGAATGCATAACTTGAACTTTGAGTGGCTTTGTCTGTCTACTGGTATTTCTCTTAAAAAGAAATGGAAAGATTAAAAAATTTACTTAAAAAGCTATTCTATTGGTAGAAAGAAGTTAATTATTTTTACTTAACCATACCATCATCATCACAGGAGAATTTTTCATACATGTAAGAAAAACACCATTCTGTTTGCTTTATTTGATTCAGATCCTAATTTTCTAGAGGAAATCTTAGGATTCATACAAAAAAAACAAGACGGTCCAGCTAGTTTATGAGTAATCTGAATCTTTTTTTTTTTTTGAGGTGGAGTCTCGCTCTGTCACCCAAGCTGGAGTGCAGTGGTGCAACGGCGGCTCACTGCAACCTCTGCCTCCTGGGTTCAAGTGATTCTTACAGGCACACACCATGAAGCCTGGCGAATTGTTATATTTTTAGTAGAGATGGGGTTTTGCCGTGTTGGCCAGGCTGTTCTCAAACCCCTGACCTCCAGTGATCTGCCTGCCTCAGTTTCCCAAACTGCTGGGATTAGAGGTGTGAGCCACTGCGCCTGGCCAGTAATCTGAATCTTTAGTCCTATATTTGAAAATCTGCTGTACCAATAATAAATGATTTAAATGTTTTAGCTTGCTTTATGTCTTTAATTTCTTAATACAATTATGTGCTTATTTAAATAATTTACTGCACAGATGTGATCATGTTATCAAATTAAAAAAAATGTGGTAAAATACATATAAAACTTTCATCTTAGCCATTTTTATGTGTACAGTTCAGTACTGTTAAGTACATTCATCCTGTTGTGAAACTAGTCTCCAGAACTCTTTATGTTGCAAAAATGAAACTCTACGTAAAACCTGTTAAACAGCAAGTCCCTGCTACTTTCTTCCCCTAGCATCTAGCAACCACCATTCTGTATTTTTCTGTCTCTATGGATATGACAATGCTAGGTAGCTCATATAAGTAGAATCATACGGTATTTATCTTTTTGTTACCAACTTATTTCACTTAGCATAATGTTCTCAAGATCCATCCATGTTGCAGCATGTATCAGAACTTCCTTCCTTTTCAAGGCTGAGTAATACACCACTGCATGTATATACCACATTTTGTTTCTCCATTAGACACTTGGGTTGCTGCTACTTTTTGGCTACTGTGAATAACGGTGCTTGAACAGGGGTGTAAAATATCTCTTTGAAACCTGTTTTCAACTATTTTGCATATATACCCCAAAACAAAATTGCTGGATCATATGGTAATTCTATTTTTAATGTTTTGAGAAATGGTCAGACCGTTTTCCATAGTGGCTATACCATTTTACATTCACACCAGTGGTGCACAAAGGTTTTAATTACTCCATATAAAAATATAGAGAAATAAAAGATTTTTATATAAATAAAAGAAGCCAACACTTTTTTTTCTCTTAGAGACGGAGTCTTGCTATGTGGCCCAGGATGGAGTGCAGAGGCTATTCACAGGTACCATTGTAACATACTATATCCTTGAACTCCTAGGCTCAAGCAATTCTCCTGCCTTAGCCTCCAGAGTAGCCAAGACTATAGGTGCATGCCTATCCATTTTTTTTTTTTTTTGACAGAAGCCATCCTAATAGGTGTGAGGTGGTATCTTATCAGCTGCTTGAATATCTGCTCTGGAGAAATGTCTATTCAAGTCTATCAACATCTTTTTTTTTTTTTTAAACAGGGTTTCACTCTGTTGCCCAGGCTGAAGTGCAATGTTGTGATAACAACTCACTGCAGCCTCAACCTTCTGGGCTTAAGCAATCCTCTTATCTTAGCCTCCCAAACAGCTGAGACTTCAGGCGTATGCCACCATGCCCGGCTAATTTTTGTTATTATTATTATTTTTTGTAGAAATGGTGTTTTGTCATGTTGCCTAGGCTGGTGTCTCAAACTCCTGGGCTCAAGTGATCTGCCTGCTTTGGCCTCCTGAAGTGCTGGGATTACAGGGGTGAGCTGACGTGCCTTGCCAACACTTTTTAAAGAATGTGTTGGCCAGGCATGGTGGTTTACGCCTGTAATCCCAACACTTTGGGAGGCCGAGGTGGGCGGATTACGAGGTCAAGATATTGAGACCATCCTGGCCAACATGGTGAAACCCCGTCTCTACTAAAAAAATACAATAATTAGCTGGGCGTGGTGGCGCGTACCTGTAGTCCCAGCTACTCAGGAAGCTGAGGCAGAATTGCTTGAAACTGGGAGGTGGAGGTTGCAGTGAGCCGAGCCGAGATTTCGCCACTGCACTCCAGCCTGGTGCCTGGCAACAGAGCAAGCCTTTGTCTCAAAAAAAAAAAAAAAAAAAAGAAGAAGAATGTGTTTACTCTTTTCATTTTTTTTTCTTGGGGTCCTTCTCTCTGCTCCATCCCTTCTCTATTACATACATTAACATAGTAAGTGTTTGTATATGTTCTCCATTTACATATATTATTTATATACACATTTCTAAAGATTAGTTTGACTTATGAAAATCAAATACTATACATGCTTTTGTGCATCTTAGCTTTAGTTGATTTTTTCTGTTAATGACTGCATAATATTCTGTCGTGCAGATTACTAAAACATCATTCAAGTAAGTGGGTTCATTTTCTCTGTTTCCAGTCCTCTGTGACTACAGAAAAAGCAGTGTTGTACTGAACACACTGTATACACACTTATTGGTGCTTGTATTTCTATGAGATAAATTCCTAGGTGAGGTAAAGCTTTAACATATGTTACTAGATTATTTTCCCTAAATGCTGTAGGAATTTACTATTAAATGTGTATTCTTAGTCTTTGCATCTCTGCAAGTAAGATATTTTATCACTCTAACTTCATGTACATTGACCAGCTAATTTTCTCTGCTATAACATGTCTTTTCACATCCTTTGTCCATTTTTCTATTTTATTGTTTGTTCCCTACTTGATAATCTGTTAAGTGTAGTTTCTGACACATTACTGAATGTTGAGGTATTAAGAAAGAATTTCTATAACAAGACTTTATGACATACAAAACATAAAGAAAAAAAAATATATATATATATTTTTTGAGATAGAATTTCATTCTTGTTGCCCAGGCTGGAGGGCAACGGCGTGATCTTGGTTCACTGCAACCTCCGCCTCCTGGGTTCAAGTGACTCTCCTGTCTCAGCCTCCTGAGTAGCTGGGATTACAGGTGTGTTCCATCATGCCTGTGGCTAATTTTGTATTTTTTAGTAGATTGGGGGGTTTCCTCATGTTGGTCAGGCTGGTCTTGAACTCCTGACCTCAGGTGATCTGCTCGCCTTGGCCTCCCAAGTGCTGGAATTACAGGCATGAGCCACTGTGCCCAGCCTAGGAAGATATATCTTTTGCTATATTAAAATTTAAAGTTTTTACTCAATGAAAGGCACCACAAAAAACTTAAATAAGAAAAAGACAATCCAACAGAAAAAAATAAGAAAAAATATGAACAGGAAATCTGCCAAGAAGAAAACTTAAATGACCAATATAATAAATATAAAATAAGATAGTTAAAAACCAGGTCAGGCATGGTGGTTCACGTCTGTAATCCCAGTACTTTGGGAGGCCAAGGTGGGCAGATCATGAGATCAGGAGTTCGAGACTAGCCTGGCCAACATGGTGAAACCCTGTCTCTAACTAAAAATACAAATATTAGCTGGGCGTGGTGGCGTGTGCCTGTAGTTCCAGCTACTCAGGAGGCTGAGGCAGGAGAGTCGCTTGAACTTGGGAGGCGAAGGCTTCAGTCAGTTAAGATCGTGCCACTGCATTCTAGCCTGGGCGACAGAGTAAGACTCTGTCTAAAAAAAAAAAAAAAAAAAAAAATTCAAGGAAAATGCAAATTTAACTGATCAAACACCATTTCACACATTTCAGACTGGCAAGTGTTTTTTGTATTTTTGTTTTTTCCTTAAGACAAGATCTTGTTCTGTCACCTAGGCTAGAGTGCACTTGTGTAATCAAAGCTCAATGCACCCTTGGACTTGGACTCCTGGGTTCACGCAATCCTTTTACCTCAGCCTCTTGAGTAGCTAGGACTACACGTGCACACCATTATGCTTGGCTAATTTTTTTAATTTAATTTTTTTTTTGTAGAGTCAGGGTCTTGCTCTGTTGCCCAGGCTGGTCCCAAACTCCTGGCCTCAATCGATCTTCTGGCCTCGGCTTCCCAAAGTGCTAGATTTACAGATGTGAGCCACAGTGTCTGGCCCAGACTGACAAAATTTAAAAATTTGACAATATATAGTTTTAACAAAGATATGGAGAAATGGGACCTCTCATACACTGCTGGTGGGAAAGTATATTGGTACCACAGTTTTGGAGACAAACTAGGCAAAATCAAGTAAAGCTGAGAATGTCCATACCCTAAAAACTCAGAAATTCCATTTCTTGGTATATACCCTAGGCAAACTTTTGCATCTATGCAAAAAGAAGACAAATAATGTTCATAGCAGGAGTATTTGTCACAACAAAAAACTGAAACCATCCTAATTGTCTATCAACAGGAGAATAACTAACTTGTGGTTTAATCATCGTGAAATACTAAACAATGTTTAAAAAGTAAATGAACTACAGAAATGTGTATCAACACAGATAAACCTAAAAATCACACTGAAAAGGCAAGCTGCAGTGTAATACATTCAATATGTATCTTGTTATATAGTGTTTAAAGGCTCTCAAATCAATCTATATAATGTTGATGGATATTTAATATATGAAATATAAAGGAATGCACAAGAATGAAAAAAGTAAATTAAGCAAAGTAATTATCGCTAGGGAAGGAGAAGAGTAATGGGGTGAAGAAAAGATAATACAGGCCAGGTTTGGTGGTTCACGCCTACAACCCCAGTACTTTTGGAGGCCCAGACAGGCGGATCACTCGATGCAAGGAGTTTGAGACTAGCCTGGCCAACATGGTGAAACCCCTTCTCTACTAGAAGTACAAAAAACCAATTAGCCAGTCACACATACCTGTAATCCCAGCTACTCAGGAAGGTGAGACACAAGAATTGTTTGAACTTGGGAGGCGGAGGCTGTAGTGAGCAGAGATAGTGCCACTAAACTCCAGCCTAGGTGACAGAGTAAGACTGACTCAAAAAAAAAAAAAAAAAAGATAATACAGGGGCCTCCATACTATTTTATATATTGAAAAATTTAAAAGAAGTTTGAGGCCGGGCACAGTGGCTCACACCTGTATTCCCAGCACTTTGGGAGGCTGAGGCAGGTGGATCACTTGAGTCCAGGAGTTTGAGATCAGCCTGGACAGCATGGTGAAATCCATCTCTACTAGAAATACAAAAATTAGCTGAGCATGGCTGCACATGCCTGTAATCCCAGTTACTTAGAAGGCTGAGGCAGGAGAATCACTTGAACCTAGGTGGTGGAGGAAGTTGCAGTGAGCCGAGACTGCACCACTGCACTTCAGCCTGGGCTAGAGACTCCTTCTCAAAAAAAAAAAACCATGATACATAAAATTATTTTTTAAAAAGAATATTTACATAAAATTCAGTTACATGGAGTGGTGAAAATAAATTCTAATTTCTAAAAATAAATACAAATGTGGAGAATAGTTTGCTTTTAGAAAGATGATACCCTAATTGCCATGAGGATATGGAATATATTTTGCCATAAGGTACCAAGTAAAAACTTTCCTTGCCTTGTAATTGTGGTATTTAAGGCCATTTTAATTTCTAAAAAGTAACAGAAAATTCTACTAATTAAAAACAAAACAAAAAGCAAAAAGCATTCTAAGACTGATTTGATAGAGAAATGGGAATATATCTTAATACTCATTTTCTATATCAATCTTAGCTTTAAAAAACTAGATAAAACAATAATGCAATATTCAAGAAACATCTTTAAGCATAATTTTTGGTTAACATTGATTTTCATTCACAAAAGCAGAAAGACATGTTCATAAATGCTGAAATATGAAGCTAGTTTTAAACTAATAAAAATAATATAGGCATGCTTTAAAATTACTTACCACAATTACTGATTTTGCTTGCTCACAATACTGGAAGTCTCCATATCGAACAGACCTACGCCCCTGTAAATAAAGATATTTAAAATTAAGCTGTACAAGTATTGTATTCAATATTAATAACTTTTAAACCCGTAAACAAACATGTTTAAGCATATAACAACTCTGATCAATTTTCAATATTTACAACATTCATCCTACTCATTGATAAGTTAAATTTTTCCTTCAAAGCTATGCTAACTTTTCCAAGCCATTAATAAATATATTTCCTTGAACAACACATTTATTCTAGGCATCTATAATTTCCATTTTTATAACTATATGCCCTCTTAAACTTTCTATCTGGCAATAGCTTACAGTTATACCCAATATACATTTAGGCCAATATTCAAATGAAACTTTTTTTTTTTTAAGACGGAGTCTCGCTCTGACGCCTAGGCTGGAGTGCAATGGCCCAGTTTTGGATCACTACAACCTCCGCCTCCTGGGTTCAAGTGATTCTCCTGCCTCAGTCTCCTGAGTGGCTGAGATTACATGTGTGTACCACCATGCCTGGCTAATTTTTGTATTTTTAGTAGAGACGAGGTTTCACCATGTTTGTCAGGCTGGTCTTGAACTCCTGACCTTGTGATCCGCCTGCCTCGGCCTCCCAAAGTGCTGGGATTAGAGGTGTGACAAATGAAACTTTAAGAAAAGCATATATATATTTTTTAACTCAATTTTCCAGGGTAACTTAACTGTAGTAAAAATTGAATTTATTATCAACATGGTAAAATTACTTACATCTCGATCTACTGTAGTTGCAAAACCAATAGCTTCTTTTTGTGTACAGTTAACAGCTTTCTGAAGAGTATAAATAACTTGTTCATAGGTGTGAACCTCATCATTAAACAGCATGCAATAGTATGTGTCACTCTTCTCTCTGTGTGATAAAATATTAATGATATATTCATTATCTATTTGCACATTATCTTGCTCCAGGCTGACTTATTAAGAGGCTACTTTGTCCTATGTGATGTGCTAGGTACTGGACACATATCTGTAAAGAATTCATCTGTGGTCCCTGTGCTCTATGATACTATAGTCTGGTAAGGAAAATATATATTGCACATATGACTCTGTGTAAACAGATTTTTAATCAAGAAAACAAGAAGGGAGAGTAGGGTATAACAGGCCTGGGAGCTCAGAGAAGAACTCTTAGAGAAGTAATCTGAGACCCGAAGTCAGAATTGGCTCTATCAGTAGCTCTCAACTGGGGGCAATTCCCCTCCACCTCCCATAGTTGACCATTTGGCAACATCTGCAGACATTTTTGGTTGTCAAGACTGGGGCTTGGAGTGCTGCTGGCATCTAGTGGATAGAAACCAGGGATGTTGCTAAATATCTTGCAAGGCACCAGATGGCCTCCATAACAAAGAATGGATCTGGCCCCTAATTCCAATAGTGCCAAGGTTGAGAAACCCTGGGAAGAGGAAGGTGAAAGCAAAGGTGCTACAGTGGCAAAGGTAAATACTGGGAGATGGAGCACAAGAAGGAAGGGGGAGATTCGTATGCGATCACTATGGTCTGGAGAGAGGCAGAAATCTTGAACAACTATAATTTTTTCTTTCTTTTTTTTTTTTTGAGACAGGGTCTCACTCTGTCTCCCAGACTGGAGTGCAGTGGCACAATCATGGCTCACGGCAGCCTCAACCTCCCAGGTTCAATTGATCCTCCTGCCTCAGCCTCACGAATAGCTAGGACTACAGGCTATTCGTGCACCACCCTGTCCAGCTAATTTTTAAATTTTTTATAGTATGGTGTCTTGCTATGTTGCCCAGGCTGGTCTCCAACTCCTGGGCTCAAGTGATCTACCTGCCTTGGCCTCCCAAAGTGCTGGGAACACAGGCATGAGCCATTGTGCCAAGCCAGCTTATAATGTATTTTGATTTTTGCTATCCTAAGGGCAATCAAACATTTCAGACAGGAGATATGACCAGAACTGCCTTAAAGTTGACTTTGGTTGCAGTATAGAAAATGAACTATAAGGGGCAAGAGTGTACATGGTGGACTAGTTAGGAGGCCATGCTGCCCCCAAATGAAATTAATTGGGACTAGGTTACTACAGTATACTACAGTATTCTACATGACAACAATACTACAGTAAAAGTCATGAGGTACTAAGTTATTACCATCATTTCCAAAAAGGTATAGTCACCTCATTTTATTAGAAAACACTTAACCTACAACTTTACCTGAAACACAATTGAGAGAGCAAAAAAGAAATACCACCAATGCCCCTCAGATCCTCATTCCAGCTTGTATTCATTCTAAACTATGACTATAATTCCAAGCTTGGTCTTACTTCTAAGAAAGAAGGTTGTTTGAGACATGCACACTAACAAGGAAAAGAAAGTCCTAATCTTCATTTATCTGTGGCAGAATCCAGCTCTCTGGTCACAAGTTTGTAACCTCAATAATTTACGTAAAAATGGTATATGGATGCTAAAAAAGCACAGTGTGGAATACATTTTATTAAAAGTTAGAATCAAAATGATTAAAACTGAATTTGAGCATTTATTCAAACCAGAAAACTCATTTATATCAAAGAGTTCATTCCCTAATGATATTAACATATAATAAAACAGAAACTAGAATTGTAAAGTTAATCTGTCATTTTATCATACAATCAAGGAACAGAAAACTGGTTATGCCTGAAACCAGTCTTAGAGCTATGACATAGTTTAAACATGGCTACAAACCAACTAATCAACCAACCAACCAACCAAAACAGGGAGAAACCTCTACCAAGTAAGTGAATCACATATGTTTTAAAACTACAAAGTCAAGGTTATTGTTCTGCTAATAACTCATTATTTAAAAAATGATTATGCCCTACACTAGCTGTGTTAAAGTTAAAATTTAGTAGTTCTTCATACAGAAAGAATAAACAGGTAATACTTACACCATCTCTAAATCTGCTGGCAATTCACTTTCTTTTTCCCAGGTTAATATCTCTACTGCATACCGAAACATAATAGCAAAAATGTTGTAAGTTCTTGCTATCACATCTTCTGAGAGATGAACAAGAGGATCCTGAAAGAAAGAACAGGAAAAAAAAGGAAAAAAATAAAAATAAAAATAAAAAACAGGAAAAAAAAAATACATTTAACACATGTTAAATGTACATTAATTTTCATTCTGGATCTATCCCTCAAAATAGTATAGCAAAAAGTTGACTGGTCTTCCAGCTTCAGCTTCTCTTCAATGAATTTGATTCTATTCATTACCACCCTACCAAACAAAGCTTCCTAAAATTTTTAGTTCAGAATAACCCCAGTTATTGAATCAATTCAATCAAAATAGTCAAGGGCACTCCAATGCCTAATGAACAAATCTAAACATTTTAGAACGGTATTCCACGATCTCTAACACCTAACATCAAACCAACTTTGTATCTTTGTATCTTACTAACCCCAATTTCTAGAATACATAAAGGACTATTTCCTAAGGAAGGACAAGCAACATTGAGTTTTATAAGTATAAAAGAGAGCCTGATTTTGACAGTTTTAAAGGTGAGAATTCAGAAAACTCTCCGTTCATGTAAGGAAGCACTCCCTTGTCTACTTTCTCTCAGCAGGGTGAGATGTGCATGCATGTTAACAGGGAACTTCGTACATTAGACTTAACAGTGAAAGAGTCACTGAATTTCTAGGGTAATGTAAAAAAGTATTTCTTTAAACACATGCTATGTTTAATCAAGGTAATTTTCAGTAAAGGTGGCAAAATGTTTTGCACTTTCATCTTAATGCTTTATCGTAAATCTAAACTATTTAGTTTAATGGCTAAATAGCATTATTTTCATTTCTTAAATTAAAATAACAATATGTTCCAACATCATGGGAAGGGAATCAGCAGATCCCTGAAAATCTCTCTCTCTCTCTCACACACACACACACACACACACACACACACTGTGTGTATGTGTGTGTGTGTGTGTGTGTGTGTATATAGTGGAAAATATAAAATATGTATTTTATATTTATGTAATATATCATTATATTTTATAAAACATCTAATACACATTTTATAAAATATATATTACATATATTTGTATATATTAATGTATATATACAACACACACAAACACATACATATGGAGGAAGAACATTTCGCACACCCACACTAAAGATAAGCCTAATGGAACTGATATAAAACAAATGAAGAAGGTAGAATAAATGAACTGGGCACGGTGGGGCTGGGTGAGGTGGCTCATGCCTGTAATCCCAGCGCTTTGGGAGGCCAAGGCGGGTCTTGAGGTCAGGAGTTCAAGACCAGCCTAGCCAATATGGTGAAACCTCATCTCTACTAAAAATACAAAAATTAGCTGGGCATGGTGGTGGTGCATGTAGTCCCAGCTACTCAGGAGGCTGAGGCAGGAGAATCATTTGAACCCAGGAGGCGGAGGTTGCAGTGAGCCGAGATGGCACCACTGTACTCCAGCCTGGGCAACAGAGGAAAACTCTGTCAAAAAAAAAGAAAAAAAAAAAAGAAAAAAAAGAATGGAGCAAAAAGGACAAAGATGCCTAAAGCAGATGGGTCTAGAGCTTGAAGAAGGTAAATTTACTTTTCTCAGTAAGAAGCAGATTCTTCAAATTTTTGTAGCACCTTTTACCTATAAGTCTTCTCATATAAGCTGCTTTATATGACTCATCAAGTTTTTTTTATTTTTTTGAGATGGAGTTTCACTCTGTCACCCAGGCTGGACTGCAATGGCGTGATCTCGGCTCACTGCAATCTCCACCTCCTGATTCTTCTGCCTCAGACTCCCGAGTAGCTGGGATTACAGGCATGTGCCACCATGCCAGGCTAATTTTGTATTTTTAGTAGAGAAAGAGTTTCACCATGTTGGTCAGGTTGGTCTCGAACTCCTGACTTCTGGTGATCCATCTGCCTTGGCCTCCCAAAGTGCTGGGATTACAGGCGTGAGCCCCCATGCCCGGCCAAGTTTTTTTTTTTCCCCTGCTAGCAAGGTTTATTACTACTAGTTACGGAGGCTTTAGAAATCACTGACATGGTAAAATCACTTGTACACAGAAAGAATTAGAGCTGGTCCCTCCTGGGGATTCAAACAAGAGTAGGTATTGGTAATAATATGAACCTCATACTACACCAAAATAGAAAGTGGAATCAAAACTCAGCTTTCCTGGTGCTATTATCTCACCAGTCATTCCATTTCTTACAGTTACATCCCGTAAGACAAAAACATTTAAGGATTGAAGATTTTAGTAAGTAGAATTTATAAAAATTTAATGGTCTTGGGACAGAGACAACAACCATTTCGAGAATCCTAACCAATGGTTTCCAAACTCTATTTTACAAATATCCCAGGGCCTGGTAGAGATGTTTCCTACTTAAATAAAAATGTCAGTTCCAAAATATATCCTAGGCCAAATATGGTGGTTCTTGCCTGTAATCCCAGCACTTTGAGAGGCCGAGGTAGGAGGACTGCTTGAGCCTAGGAGTTTTAGACCAGCCTGTGCAATACAGTGAGACCTCGTCTCTACAAAATATTAAACAACTAGCAGAGTGGTGATGTGTGCTTGGGAGGCTAAGGTGGGAGGACTGCTTGCGCCTGACAGGTGGAGGCTAAAGTGAGCCATGATTTTCTCTGTACTGCCCAACTAAAAATATACAAATAAATTAGAGGCTGCATATTCATCAAAATAACTTGTCTCCTAAATTGAACCTTATCTCATAAATTGACTAACAATAACAGACATTTCAATTTACAAAAAACAAATCTATTAATATCACTTTAATCTGCTTTATTATTTTTTAAAATTAGATTTTCATTAAAAAAAAAATTCTGGCTGGATGTGGTAACTCACATCTGTAATTCCAGCACTTTTGGAGGCTGAGGCAGAATTGCTTGAGCCCAGGAGTTGGAGAGCAGCCTAGCAGGGTATAGTGATACGTGCCTAGCTACTAGGGATGCTGAAGTGGGAGAATGGCTTGAGTCCATGTGGTCAAGGCTGCAGTGAGCCGTGATTGCACCACTGCACTTTAGCCTGGGAAACACAGTGAGACCTTGTTTAAAAAACAAAACAAAACAAAACAAAACAAAACCCGAAAAACCAAAACCAACAACAACAACAAAAAAACCCGAAAACCCAAACTACACAATAATTCTGCTAAAAATGCTTTTTAAAACCAGTATAAGACACTGTGCTAAGAGTATTATTACTGGAGTCTATACTACATAGGTTTAAATCCCAGTCTCATAATTTGTTATGTAGGACACTTTGGGCAAGTTTCTTTACCTTTCTAAAACTCAAGTTTCTCTTTTTTTTCTTTTCTTCTTCTTCTTCTTTTTTTTTTAAGAGAGGGTCTGTCTCATCTAGGCTTATATCTCACTGTAACCTCAAACTCCTGGGCTCAAAGTGATTCTCCACCTCAACCTAAAACTCAATTATTTATAAAATATTGGTAATAACAGTATCTATCTTATGAGGCTGTTTTGAGAATTAAATGAGATAGACCAAGTAGTCAGTGTTAACATCTTGTTATTAATAGTTACTGATCTGAATTGAAATGGATGGGAGCAGCATTTGTGAGAGAAATTTCAGATTACAAAAATTTCACTAAAGTTGTTGTTCAGTTAATATTTCTTATTTAATTAAATCTCATTCCCAATAGCATTTACAGCAACTTAAGTATACATCTATATTCCAGCTACTTGGGAGGCTGAGACAGGATGATTGATTGAATTCAGGAGTTAAGAGATCAGCCTGGGCAACAAAACAAAAACCATGTCTCTAAAAATTAAGTAATTTTTTTTTTTTAAGAATACACTTAAAAGAGTGGTATATATATATAAAAAAAGATGTACAAATCAGGTAAAGGAAAATAAAGATAGGAAGATAAACTGCAGTCAAGGTAACATCTATTTATAAATAGAAATCATATAAATTTCCATACAGCTACTACAGACAGGCTATTTCCAACCATTTGGCTCTCTTTTCAGAAGTCTCAACAAAAGGAAACACAATCAATTATGAGATTCACACCAGGAGAAATGTAACATTTCCTAACACAGAGACCTAAGAGAAATTCCTTATGGACTCCTATAAAGACTAACAAAGGAGATACCACACATTATGTGGTGGTTCTCAACAGGGAGAGGGACATCTCAACACCCTCCCCACTCACGCCCACACCCAAGGGGCCATTTGGAAACCTAGCTGGGCATTTTTTGTTGTCATTGTAGAGGAAGATGCTAGTGACATTTAGGGTGTGGGAACTGCAGGCTAAACACAATGCTTTCAATAACCCACACCTAGGGTCAACAACCTTTTTCCGTAAAGGACAGAGAGTTAAGTATTTTAGTCTTAGCAGGCTATAGGGTCTCTGCTGCAACTTCTCAATTTTGTTTGTAATGGGAAAACAGCTACAAATATTACATTAAAACTTAAGCATGACTGTGCTTCAATAACATTTTATTTATGGACACTGAAATTTGGATTTCATGTAATTTTCTCATGTCACAAAATACAATTCTGTTAATTTTTTTCAACTATTTAAAAACAGACACAAAAACAGGTTGTGGACAAGATTTGGCTTGCAGGAATCAGAGCTTGCTGAACCCTGTCCTACACAATGAAGAACTATCCCACTCTCAAATGCAGAGTTGAGAAGACCTGTGGAACTCTTAAATAGTATTTCTATAAGTAATTACTAGGTTCCCCCAGCTTTTTCTGAAGATGTAGGCTAAATGTATGACAAAAAAAAAATTATGCTCAATAGTCACTAGGAAGAGGTATGCTAAACATAATGCTATTTTAATATCTTAAAGTCTTACCCTGGAAGACTTCATTTCTCTTAAATTTTTTTTTTTTTTTTTTGAGACAGGGTCTCACTCTGTTGCCGAAGCTGGAGTGCAGTGATGCTATCGTGGCTCACCGTATCCTCAACCTCCCTGGGCAGGCTCTGGTGATCCTACCACCTCAGCCTCCTGAGTAGCTGGGACTATAGGGGCACACCATTAAGCCTGGCTAATTTTTGCATAGACGGGGTTTTGCCATATTGCTCAGGCTGGTCTTGAACTTCTGGGTTCAAGTGATCTGCTCACCTTGGCCTTCCATAGGGTTGGGATTATAGCATGAGCCACTGCACCTGGCCTTAATTAAATTCTTAAATATAAATTAATGGTAAAGTTTGGAAGCTTTATTCTCTGTCTAGTTCTAGGAGTATACATTCTCTAGGAAGAATTGTATGACTTTTGGCTAGGCAGGTGAGCTTGTTGGTGTCTTCTTAAAATTCAGGAAATTAACCAGAGCTTGGACTGTTTGAGAGCCATCCCACTAATGTATAAGGATAAAGCCAACAGAGCAAATGTATGTAGGCAGATTAAAATAATTTTCTAAGAAAGTTTTGAAGTCTACTCTTAACACAAGGATAAAAAAGGTAACAGAAGTCCTATTTTTTTCCATATAAATAACAAGAAATTCACAGAACATAAAATTAACTATTAAAGTGGACAAGTCAGTGGTACTTGGTACATTTATTATAATGTGCAACTACTACAAGCTAGTGCCAAAACATTTCCATCACTCCAAAGTAAAACCCTTTATCTACTAAGCCATTTCTCTCCATTTTCTTCTTCCCCAGCTGCTGGCAAACTACCAATCTGTTTTTTCTCTCTATAGACTTATTTATTCTGAATATTTCATATAAAAGGAATCATACAATATGTGACCTTTTGACTCTAGCATCTTTCACTTACTATGTTTTAGAGGTTCATGCATGTTGTAGCATGTATCAGTACCTCATTTCTTTTTTTTTTTGAGACAGAGTCTTGCTCTGTCACCTAGACTGGAGTGCAGTGGTGAGATCTCAGCTCACTGCAACCTTCACCTCCCAGATTCAAGCAATTCTCCTGTGTCAGCCTCCTGAATAGCTGGGATTACATACAGGCATGTGCCACCATGCCCAGCTAATTTTTGTATTTTTAGTAGAGACGTGGTTTCACCATGTTGGTCAGGCTGGTGTCGAACTCCTGACTTTGTGATCTGCCCATCTCAGCCTCCCAAAATGCTGAGATTACAGGTGTAAGCCACTGTGCCCAGCCCTTCATTCCTTTCTATGGATGAAAAATATTCCATTGTATGTATATTATCACAATTTGTTCATCCATCCATCCATCCACTGATGAACATTTGGGCTGTTTCTACCTTTCGACTGTTGTGAACAATGCTGCTACAACATGTGTGTACACGTACTTGCTCCACTTATGGTTTTCAGTTCTTTTGGGTATGTATCTGGGTATGAAATTCAGAATCATATGGTAATGTTTAATATTTTGAGGAATAGCCAAACTGTTTTCCACAGCACTGAATCATTTTCTATTTTCGCCAGCAATATACAAGCGTTCTAATTTCTCTATATCCTTGTCAACACTTACTATTTTTTATTTTTAATTTTATTTTGAGACAGAGTCTCAATGTCACCCAGGCTGGAATGCAGTGGTGTGATCTCGGCTCATTGCAACTTCTGCCTCCTGGGTTCAAGCAATTCTCCTGCCTCAGCCTCTCAAGTAGCAGGGACTACAGGCTGTGCCACCATGCCTGGCTAATTTTTTGTATTTTTAGAAGAGATGGGGTTTCACCGTGTTAGCCAGGATGGTCTCGATTCCCTGACCTTGTGATCCGCCCACCTCGGCCTCCCAAAGTGTTGGGATTACAGGCGTGAGCTATTATTATTTTTAATAGTCATCCTACTGAGTATGAAGCAGTATCTCACTGCGGTTCTGATTCTGCATTTCCCTAATGACTACTGATGTTTAGCATCTTTTTGCCATGTGTTTGATCATTCATATATCTTCTCTATAAAAATGTCTATTCAAGTCTTTTGCCCATTTTTAAATTGGGTTATCTTTTTGTTGTTCAGTTGCAAGACATAAACTCTGGATATTAGATCCTTATTGGATATATGGCTTGGATATATGGATATATACTTTCTCCCACAGTCCTTAAGTTTTATACCAGTGGTTTTTAACCTTTTTCTAAAGCACAATTCTTTTTTTCAAATATATCTTTATTTGTCCTGTATTTCTACATACAGAACTCCAATCAAAGATATAAAAATCGAACTTTTCCAAGAGAAGTGGAAAAATCTGGAACCTTGACCACTTAGCATCTTACTGTAGCAAATTATAGAACACTTTCACAGCACAAAGGAAACACAAACAAAACATGTTTTCCATAGCACTGAATCACTCTGTACAAATTTTGATTTGTACAAAACAGATAAAAGGGCCTAAAAGATACTACACTACATCAAAAGCCTTGATCATTCTGATAAAATGTATTTGAAACCTGCAGGGTATGGACACCAGGAATAACTGTTTTTGTTTTTAGACAGGGTCACAATCTTGACTCACTGCGACCTCTGCCTCCCATAGCTCAAGCGGATCCCACTTTAGCATCCCCAGTCTGAATGGCTGGGACCATAGACATGTGCCACCACACCCAGCTAATTATTTTTTTTTGTAGGGATGCAGTTTTGCATTTCCCCAGGCTGTTTTCAAACTCCCAAGTTAAAGTGATCCACCCTGCCAGGCTGAGGAAGGACTATTAACATCCACTTGCCCCAAATCTGTATCAGGCCTACTAACAATGTAGAAGTATTTGGGTGTATCTATTCCCCTGCCATTTAAAAATAATAAAATCTGAAAGAAGGATCTTGAATCATACAACAAATTGTCATAAAAAGTAGCAGAAGAAGGATAGCCACAAGTTGGCTAATGGACATAAGAACAAAGCTAGATAGAAAGAGTAAGTTCTATGCTCTATAGCACAAGTATAATTAACAACAATTGACGGTATACTTTCAAATACCTAGAAGAGCTGATTGTGAAAGTTTCCAGTACAAAATAATGTTAAATGTTTGAGGTGATGGATATGCTAATTACCCTAATTTATCATTATACATCGTATACATGTATCAAAATGTCACAGTGCCCCATAAAATCACACTGTACCCCATAAATATGTACAATTATGTGTCAATTAAAAAACAATTTTGTTTTTTATAATCTATTGTAGTATACCATTGAAAGATTTTATCATTGTATAATTATAGTTAAATGAATTATCAGAAATATATGAAAAGTTTTTGAATCTTTTCCAAAATAGCAGCAGAGATTTAAGCATTTATTTTGTGGGAGTCTACTATTCCATTAGAAATATCAATTAAGAAAAATAATGCAGGATCAACAATTTGAAAAACACAGTGAGCAGTGAGAATTATTTGTACTGAGCTATCATCACTACACATGGCCCCATCACATATCCAGTGATAATGGATTAACCAGGAGAGAATGACTAGGGTTGGTTGTCATGTATACTAACAGAAAAGAAAGTTATCTGGCCCAGAAAGTCTTTGTTATAACAAAGATATACAAAATTCAACTTAGTTAAGTGGTCTACACATATAGGAAAAATAATTCCCTCTATCATAAATTAGTACTCAAACTTCAAGTATGCTTAAAACAAAACCCCAATCAAATAAAAAATCAGAATTAAACAAAATTTACAGAATTTCAACTGTGTACTATTAGCAACCATAGAGCATCGACAAAATGCAAAGAACTTTCAAAGTAAACTAGTCGCTGTCAACAGTGGAAGTACTATTTGCTTTTCCATTTCTCACATCATCTAATGACTATTTCTAAAAATATTTCAAACGCGGGTTAAAAACAACTTTGTGAAAATGTTTTTACCTCTTCTTCCTCAATTTCAGAGGTGTTAAGTTCATGTTTCTGACAATAAGGACCCTCTTTCCAAGCTTCAGCATCACCACAGTCACAGAAACCTCCACCTCCTGATGTTGTCATCTTGGAAAAAAATTGTAAAGTATCTTGTCAATAAATATTTATTGGGGGGCTATCAGATAATAAATAAGAATATCAAGTGCTAAGGAAATACCACTGCTTAAGTGTTTAATTTCTTTGGAGTCATAAAATTAGATAAAATGCCACACCTCTCAATGTTTTAAAGTCTATTTTAAAAAAGACTATAAGCTAGTGATTTCAAAATAAAATAAGCTACTTTGTAATGTTAGCTACAGATATTTAAAAGAGGATATGTTTGCCTACACGACTTCCTTAATTAGGAAGATGAGGATCACAAGGGTTTTCCTGCTGGGTTTTGGCTAAATTGGTATAATGCTGATATCTATGCTACAGGTTGTGATGCTATAAACATAATAGTCTCAGGGGTTATACAGATTCCTATAGCTGCTGTCTCCTAAAACAGTCTAAGAGTGCTGCATTTGCTTTGGAGAAATTAACCAACAAATACTATAGAAAGAGTTAATTTTTCTTCTCTAAAACTCCCTAAATAGCCACTCTTTGAAAGGACAGGTAATAGGGGCTCAGGAAATACAAAATAGACTGCTTGATAATAAAAACTCTTCACCACCTGCAAGGTTCAGGAATTATTCATACTTCCTTAAGACGGGGCAATGATTTGAGAAATCCAGCATCACAGAACTAGAATTAACAACTGATAGACTAAAAATTCTGCTTTTCTTAAAATACTATGAGGAAGAGCTTAGTAACAGGTATTAGATACGGCAAATTTTAGAATGAGTCCTATTATTCTGCCCAAAGTAAGTATTTGTGTGTTATATATCACAATATAACTAATGTAACCCCACAACTGACAACTATCCCCAGGGAATGCAAAGATATATGTGCCAAGAAACGTGGGTAGGAGTCATTTGGAAAATGACATGTGCTTGTTTCAGTTACCAAACATAGGCAGAACAGCTTAAAGGAAACTGGGCCTCTTTTACTGATTTATGAGACTAATGAACAGACAAGAATATAAGTAGCCCAATTATGTAGCTGTTTTTAATTTATTTGCATTTTTTATTTTGGGATGGAGTCTTGCTCTGTAGCCTAAGCTGGAGTGCAGTGCTCACTGCAGCCTCCACCTCCCAGGTTCAAGTGATTCTCCTGCCTCAGCCTCCCAGGTAGCTGGGATTATAGGCGTGCGCCATCATGCCTGGCTAATTTTAATTTTTTTTTTAGTAGAGACAGGGTTTTATCACGTTGGTCAGGCTGGTCTCAAACTCCTGATCTCAAGTGATCTCCCCACCTCAGCCTCCCAAAGTGCTGGGATTACAGGTGTGAGCCACCACACCCAGCCCTGTAACTGTTTTAGTTCATTATTATGAACTCTTGGGTAGAATAAATAAAAACAAACAGGAGGAAAAGCTTTGACCCAGATGAGCTCCTGAATTAAGAATATTAAAATATTCCTTCTTTACCATTCTATTTTATGATTAGGTGAAAAGTTCCATCTAACAACAGTTCCCTACAGTGTAGGCAATGCCCTCTAATAAACATTTTAAAATAGCAAAACAAAAACAAACTAGTTCAAAAGCAATACAGAAGAGCTGGTATCTCTATTATCTTTTTAAAATCATATGCTCCAAGAAGTGTGCATTCACAATTTGTTTCCACATTGCCATCCTATGTCCCATAGTATTTAAATAAACATACTGTTTAAACCACCCTCCCCCTATTTTAGTGTTAATTTTTTTGCATTTTAAAAAGAAAGGAATTTATTATAAAATGCAATACTGGGCATGGTTATTATTTGGACATTACTAACCCTATATCGATGATCTCTGTGAATACTTCCCAAAAAGCACTCCATGCACAAAACACAAGTTGGATCAACTGCACAGTCTCTGTAAAGTTAAAGAAAAAAAAAAAATCAGTGTCAGAAAATAACTATATACAACAGAATTGTTTCAAATTGGAATCCAGCCTAGAAGAATGATAATAGCAAAGTTTCTTGGTGTTTTAAAAAAGGAAGTATCATTCCCAAAGATCTGTCAGATCTTTGATCAATGAAAGCAATTGAACTGCTTCTCCATAATGGATGTGTACTAGGAAGTCTTTCAAGGCACATGTTATTAGAACAGTAAATTTTAATGTAATGGTGTGTTTTCCCATAGATTTGTAGAAATCACATTACACGTTAAAACACATAGAGGTATATGAAATAGATTCAAAATATTTATGAATTCCTAAGATTCATATATTGGAATTTCAAATAATTTCTTCCAAACAGGTATTTGAGACCAAGGGTCTTCAAAGTGACATATATGCACTGCTACAAAGGCAAAAATATCAACTGAAATGCAA
The DNA here is from genome assembly GCA_004027715.1 of Plecturocebus donacophilus. Lineage (NCBI taxonomy): Eukaryota > Metazoa > Chordata > Mammalia > Primates > Pitheciidae > Plecturocebus > Plecturocebus donacophilus. Next base: position 112,325 of record PVKP010003001.1, read on the forward strand.
GATGACAATATTAGAACTTACATTTCTACTTAAATTTTAACTAAAAAGGGAAATTAAACATTCTACTGGTTCACTGCACAGAATAATACAGGTCTCCTCACATAGCCCCTATTTCTGGTATTCACATAACACACATGGTCCATGAGAAATCCTGATTCAAGAATAAGAGCTTCAGAAGGTTGCCTGGGGTGCCCTGAGTTGTTTCATTTGCTTTAATCATACTGCCAGTTAGATATATTTATAGATCATATGTTAAGAGAATCTAGACAATTGCATGAAATAAAATGGGGAGTGTAAAATAAGAAATCTATATTGGTTCCCAACACCAGGATCCTAAAACTCTTGTAGATAAGGGTGCCAGCAGATGTGCTAAAATTTAGTCTTTAGCCCTAGTTACAGCCATAGAAATCCCTTGGGTGACAGAAGAGTCTTTTTTTTTTTTTTTTTTTTTTTTAATTGAGCCAGGCTGGAGTGCAGTGGCACATTTATGGCTCACTGCAGCCTCAACCTCAACCTCCTGGGCTCAAGCGATCCTCCCACCTCAACCTCCCTGGTAGCTAGGAGTACAGGTACGTGCCACCACGGAGGGCTAATTTCTGTATCTTTTGTAGAGATGGAGCTTTACAATGTTGCCCAGGTTGGTCTCCAACTCCTGGGGTCAAGCAATCCTCCTGCCTCTGCCTCCCAAAGTGCTGGGATTACAGGCATGAGCCACTGTGCTCAGCCAAGTCTTTTGTTCTGACAAGGTGACTGATGGCTGGGAGCTTCAAGACCACTTTAGGATGGAAGCTGGTTGCCAGGGGAACCAAGCACGTGATTAAAGGGTTGAAACTTAAAGCCCTACCCCCAGCTCTGGGGGTGGTGAACTCATCAGCAGTGGCCAATGACATAACCAATGATGGTTATGTAATGTAAAGAAAAATCCAAAAGGACTGGAAGAGCTTCCAAATTTCTTTTCTGAGTGGAGTCTCATTCTGTCGCCCAGGCTGGAGTACAGTGGTGTGATCTCAGCTCACTGCAGCCTCCGCCTCCCCATTTCAAGTAATTCTCCTGCCTCAGCCTCCTGAGTAGCTGGGACTACAGGTGTGTGCCACCATGCCCAGTTAATTTTTGTATTTTTAGTAGAGACGGGGTTTCGCCATGTTGGCCAGGCTGGTCTCGAACTCCTGACCTCAGGTGATCCACCTGCCTCGGCCTCCCAAAGTGCTGAGATTACAGGCGTGAGCCACTGTGCCTGGCCTTGTTGTTGTTTTGTTTCTTGAGAAAGGGTCTAAGGGTCTAGCTCTGTCACCCAGGCTGAAGTGTGGCCTAATCACAGCTCACTGCAACCTTAAACTCCTGGGTTTGAGCAATCCTCCCACTTCGGTCTCCTGAGTAGCTGGAACTACAGACTCAAGCCACTATACCTGGCAACTTCTTGTTTTTTTTTTTCTTCCTTTCTTTCTTTTTTGGTAGAGACAGCATCTTGGTATGTTGCCCAGGCTAGTCTCAAACTTCTGGCTTTAAGTGATTCTCTACCTTGGTCTTTCAAAGTGCTGGGATTGTAGGCATGAGCCACCATGCCTGGCCCCTATAAAAACTCACAGCCATCAAAAACGATGAGTTTGTGTCCTTTGTAGGGACATGGATGAACCTGGAAACCATCATTCTCAGCAAACTGACACAAGAACACAAAATCAAACACCGCATGTTCTCACTCATAGGCGGGTGTTGAACAATGAGAACACATGAACACAGGGAGGGGAGCACTATACGCTAGGGTATGTTGGGGGGAAATAGGGGAGGGACAGTGGGGGGGGAGGGACAGTGGGGGGTGG